>CM037161.1:47470460-47518689 GCA_020921065.1 Vaccinium darrowii
ACCTATCCTACAAGAAGTAAATTTTTTATACTTTATAATTTGACTTTTGAAAATGGACAAACATTTTAAGACTTGAAAAAGTATGTTTGTGGATTAACAAATCCGGACGGAAGGAGTAGTATTGTAGGAGTATTGATAGAAATGTGTACAGGTAAAATGAAAATTTTGCAATGTTCACTAGCAATTTTAGAGAAGTGCTGCTGCACTTGCTCTAAGTCGGTACAGAAACCTCCAAATCAAAATCTTTATCAAAGCAACTTCAGTTGTTGCTTTGTAAAATCAACCATCTAAAAATACGGCAATATGCAAAGACCTTTCGAAATGAATCCGTGGAATTTAAAGTTGATGTTATGGAAATGCTAAATTTGGAACTCATAAAGTGTATATACGACAGTCTCAGCCAAATATTTTCTGAGTCATAAATAACAAATCCTTGCAGGCTGAATCAATTAATTAACCAAAAACTTGAGTTCTATGGCTCTACAAGGTGTCTAATGGTGGAGTGTAATTAAAAGGCCTCCCCAGAATGATCTAGAGAAATGAGCATGTGGTCTTTTTTGACAAATCAAAGACAAACTTCGTAAATATCGTTTGGGCAATCTTTTTTGACAGATAAGAGGAAGTATTGAAAGTAGAGAATTAAAAGTTGCAATGTCCCTCATTTATAAACAAAGAACAAAAGCTACCAAAGCTCTATGATGTATGCGAGTGATAATGAAGCAGGGATACTCCACGAAAACCCCTTTGCGGCGGGACACGTATGAGATACGGCTGAAAGTATCCATCAATTTTTTTTTTTCTAAAAAAGTTCAATTTTGGACACGGCACAGGTACTATCCATCGATCTTACCATTGGTCGAAATTTCTTTGCTTTCATCTCCTTCCCAATTCAAAGATTTTAGAGATGAATCCGTGATCAAGGAAGAACAAATCGGTTTCACATCATACCTAGCGGATTCCTTCGTTAAGCGATGACAATCTATCATTGTCAAACAGAGTACACCTAGCAAAAAATAATTGTCGAATCCCTGCCTCTAATCGGAAGTGGGACAGAAAATCATGACAAGATTACCACAAAGTAGGAAGAAATAAGATTTTATCTCAGTACATCATAAGCAGTTGCTGCATCTTCCAAGTGCAAGGAAATAATAATCGGAAGAGGCATGCTACAATGTACACCCCTCTTTTGGGTGACCTGATGAGATTTTGTGGCAACAAATATGAGTTTTTGTGGGTCACATATGAGATTTTGTGGCTGAAAATATGAAAGGGCACACCATGTGCACCTTTGACCAGATCGACGGACGAGATTGCGCCACATATGCAAAAAGTGACCCCCTATACCGGTCATTTTTATCTCATATGGAGAACCAAAAAAATTCATAAAACCTTGCGTGATTTCTCATATAACATTTTGGGTTTCAAAAATCTCATATATGAAGCAACAAATACTCATAAAAAGTACCACAAAAATTCGAATGACCCACAAAATCTCATATTTGCAAAAGTCAACCTCATAAAACGTCCCACAAAATCTCATATGATAGTTTTGGACTGTAGTGAAAATGTGATACATATTGTGTGTGTATATATTGATGTGACATGTCTCATATAAGGTGCCACAAAAATACATATTTTCGCCTACATTGAGTCATATGAGATTTTTGTGGAGAACTTGTGGAGGAATATATGAGATTTTGTGAGTTTCAAAATGAGTGTTTGTGAAAGAAAATATGAGATTTTTGTGGACCACTACAGTCCAAAAATATTGTTGTGTATTGATAGTGACATGTCTCATATGCTTACCCACAAAATCTCATATACTCATATACTCAGCCACATATTCTCATATAAAATTTTTGGACTGTAGTGGACCACAAAAGTCTCATATTTTCTTTCACAAACACTCATTTTGAAAGTCACAATAGTTGTCACAAATTTTGGACCGTAGTGGACCACAAAAAACTCATATATTCTTCCAAAAAGATTCATTTCTCAAACCACAAAATCTCATATCGATTATTGAGAACAATAATTCATAGTTTGAGCTAGAAAATCTCATAACCAAAGCCACACAATGTAATATAAAACTAAAGCAATAAAAATCCTTGTTAAATACAAAAAAATTATACTCTAAAGTATCGAAAAAATATTGTTCGATGCAACTAGGTACGGGATGTAAGTAATACGAAGTTTTTTTCAACAATCGAGGCCGTTGATTTTGTTCTTGTTATTAATTAAATCATACTCGTACAAAATAGGGCTAGTATGAGGGCTGAAACTGTTAGAAAGAACCTCGATAGAGAAAAACTCCCTTATTTGGATGATATTTTTTGTTCGATTAAATGCCTATCTATACGCAATGGACTTTATTTTAGGTACGAATGATATTCCCCACGATATGTAAAGGATAGACGGTTCCGATCGCTAAAAAAAACTCAGGTGGTGCTTGGGTTGTTCAATATAAGTCTTTAATGATTTGGGATCCATCCGATGACTCGGTCGCCAATATCCGATGATCTCCAATTTTGGTGTCGATGACGTAATCAACGGGACGTTTCATTGTAACGGTTCTGATCGATCATTGTGAAAATTGACTCGGTAATGACCTTTAGAATCTATACGTTCAATGTAATTGTTAGCCAACTAAGTCTTGCGTTGTTGTTGAATGTTAAGTAGCCACAGAACCGCAACACAATCACGTCGATCGAGACCGTTTATTATGTTTTGTATATTAATTGAACCATTGTCCTAAAATTTTGGCATGTTCGGGTTTAGAAAGGTCGTTGATCGGGACGCGATTTGATTGAGAAAATGAGTTTTTACGTCCGATTACGTGTGTTGCGATACTCTATTTACTTCATTATTTTTACGAATAATGTAATACATCTAATATAAATATTGCTGATTCCCGATTGCAAAAAATATCTCGGGTGGGGCCCAATCGGCACATCGTAAGAATTCAATGCATCGGGATGCCTTAAACCGATGTGTTAAATGTCGTGTGATCACATAGTTCTCAATATCTGAGGATCTCTGATTTTTGTGCCGCGAATGAAATTTTGAGGATGTAAAATCCTAACGGTTCAGATCGATCATTTTGAAAATATTTTCGGCGATTAAGTTTACAATTTGTATACAATGATTCTGCGACAAGGAAACAGTTAATTTTTCCCCAAAATTTCTAATTTGTACCGCTTGTGTTTTTTCCCCAGCACACTTTCACCAAAATTTGAAATTTCACCAAAATTTGGGGCTCAAATGCGCGGGAAACGTTCGAGAAGAGAGAGAGAGAGGGAGGTGGACTCTACGGTTCCCACCATCACTCCCTCAACCACCAGTGTTGGCGACCAGCACCACCGGCGAGACAACTAAAGCACCTGAGTTCGCATTAGTTCATCAAACAGGAGTAACAAGAATTGAACTTTCCATTGATGGGTTGTTGCTCAAATAAATCAAACTGATATTGGAACAAGATCGAATTGATCTTCATATAATTTCTGAATTAGGGTTTTTTTTGCAGCAATATCGTTTAGAGTTTCACAAATTGAAACCCTAACTTTCGAATTGGGGTTTTTTTTGAAGCAACTCATATCTCCAAAAGTAATTTCGAAATTGGTTTTTTTTTTTTTTGAAAAAATGTTTTAATTTCTTTTTCAAATTGTTTATATAAAAAAATTATGAAAAATAATAGTTTTATTAAAAAATCATTATTATTTATCTAAAATAATAATATATTAAATTATTTTTAGATAAATAATTTGTTTTTTAAAATTATTTTCAAAAAAATTCCAAAAAATAAATATATCTAAAAAATAATTGTGGAAATAATATATTTTTAAAAAACTTTATTTGAAAAAAATTTTGGAAATTAAAAATTTTCTTAGAAACTTTTAATTAATTGTTTTTTTCAAGAAATTTTCCACAAATGTTTTTCAAAAAAGTAAGAGTGAGGGTAGCTTCGTGCCTTCGCACGACAATCCAAACCCAACTTAAACAAATTACCCTCCCTTACTAAAGAAGCAGTGAGAATACAAACTTCTTACCATCCTTCACTACACTATACAAGGTCAAGTGTTTAAATTTATTGACTACTAATGAATAGACCATTAACCAATGTAATGATGCATGTAATGTACAGATCTTACGATGGTAGTAGTTTCTAACCACTAGTACCAGATATTGTTAGTTTATAAGTAAGAGCAAGCAGTACGTTCTAGTTTACAAACAATGGCTAGAAATAAAAAATAACGCTCACTGCCATTAGTTTCAATAACAAAAAGAAGTCCATCCTTGATAGAGCTCAATGGGAAAAAAAGGATTCATGTAGCCGACCCCGATTGATTGGGACATAAGACTTGGTTTGGTTTGGTAACAAAAAGAAGTCCATCTGGCATTATTAAATATGTTTCCAGGTGTCATTTAAATGCTTAAAAACATAAAACTGAGGAGAACTGATATGAGAGGTGCTGCTTAAGAATTCTTTTCAAGGGTTTGTAATTCACTACTTCAGTTGATTCCCATTATGCTTGATCAATCTTGCCAATACCGTTACACTACGGATGCCGCCATAATATGGCTTATGCTGTGATTTTAACCAATCCATGATAGACAAATTCATCCAAAAATGAATAATGCTCTCTGACACTTGAAAATTTCAACAGGACAAGCTAATGATACTTTGGCTTCAAAGTCAATCTAATGGGCTTCATCAATCCAGCTCTTGCTTATAACGAAGGACTTAAAGTCATAATACAGTGAGTGAAATCACAAACCTACAGCCAACTTGTATGACATGGGGAAAAAAAATCAGAAACTCACAATGAAAGGAACAGGAGCGTCAAGAAAATCAAGCATCTTCCCTGGAAGAACCTGCAAAAAGGTTGCCCAAAAATTGGAGATAACATGCCAAGATGAAAGTGTGGCTAAAATAACTAATTTACCAAGGGACCTTAGATATCATATGCAGAGTTAAGACAATCAAAAGCAGAAGAACAGGAGTGCATGTCAGGTAGCTTGATATATACATTGCTGGGTTCATCTCCTAACAACTTGAGCTTTAGGGACAATTAGTAACTTAACAATGCCAAGATACTTTTCTGTGATTACATCTATACATTCATGAGACTTAAAGCAAACAAAAATCACAATTTGTCTTCAGAGAGAAATGAACTTTTCCATGGACTTCCATGGAAAGAGGCTCATAGTTACGTGAGAATCAGATGGTAGCAAGGAGTTGAACAAATTGGGAGTTGCTGAAAAAAAAAACCCCAATTCTTTTCGGGTCAGCATGAGGCGGATTTTTTCGGCACGAATTTTTATTTTCCGAAAATAATTTGCCTTGAAGCTGATGGCAAGGAGTATCATGTTTTGCAAACACGACTAAATCCAGAAATCAAAATTCTAGCAAACCCAAATTCCTCAAACCCAAATTCTAGCAAAATTCTAGCAAACCCATAAATCCAAGCAAACCCAAATTCCTCAACAAGACAGTAATACAAAATTCCTCACGTTTTAGGATTTCCAATGATCGAAACCTTCAGATCTACAATTGATTTTACAAATATGACGTGTAGGGTTCGCATATTTTACCTTCAGATCTATATCTTTCGAAGCTTCAACGTCGTCGTTCATGGTGACGATGAGAGAGAGAGAGAGAGACCTTCGTGGGATTCGTCGGAGGAGGAAAGCTGGGGTTGGTAGAGGTGGGATTCGTCGGTTGTGCTGATCGACGGAGGTGGGAGGAACGCTGGGGCTGGGGCTGGGGCTGGGGTTGGCCGTCGACGGAGGATGCCGGTGGTTGTCGTAGTCGCCTGCCCTCTCCCTTCTGTGTATCGTGGAAGAAGAAGATGTATCGTGGAAGAAGAAGAACAAGATGGTACTAGGTTTTGAGGGTTTTTTTTTTTTTTTTTTTAAAAAAAAAAAAAAAATTGCCAAAGTGGTGGGCCCGGTGACCAACAGGTTGCCAATTTTTTTTTTTTTTTCATTCAAAAATTTTCTCATATGGATATGAGATTTTGTGATTCTGTTTATTGCATTTTGATGTTTCAATATTTATTGTTGTAGCTCCTCATATGAGTTTTTACTTTACAGAATATGAGATTTTGTGGGGTTATATGAGGTTTTGTGGCTACTCATATGAGTTGCACACCAAATGCCAAAAGCTTGGTTGCACATTGTAGCAACACCCCTAATGGGAAATAGCATCTGCAAAAATCACAAATTAGGAAGGTTAGATGGCATCCTCATTTCCATATGTCGTCTTCCCAAGAAAATTCTTCCCGTTGCGATTTTTATGCTCAAATGCCAGCATTAATTGGCAATCTGCTTACCCATAGTTTGGGATAAAAATGACAAGGACAAATCCATGACACTCCAGAAGTCATATAAGTTTTGCAGAGCACAGAGTTTAACAGAACATCCTTGGCTTAACCGAATAGCAGAGTGAAGACTATAGATCAGTATGTGCAAATGAAAAATCACAATGCTCTGTTCTTGGGAATATAGTTTAAGAAGATTGGTGTGGTGAATGAGCCAACTCCAGTAAAAAAAAACACATTTTTGAACTCTAAAGAATGGAGCGTGAATACAAAGCATCACATCAATACCAAGAAAGCTTAATTATTTCCCTTGTTTTTCTCTGAAACAAAAAGAAAAGAAACAGTCATGAAAATAAGTCAACCATTTTGTGATTCCACCAATGTCCAAGGTTTCACCAGAAGTGCATATGTCATCAAGGGGCTATTGGAATATCAACCTTCCACAGTGACCAAAACTGTTACCCCTCTGAATGTTATAGACTTCCTGAAAAATGCTTTAGTATCCCGAACAATTATTTGAGTTGCGTAGTGTCGAATAAACTTTAAACTTATAGCACCACTACTGGTGTACCCCTTCCCCTTACTTTCTCGGTAACTAGAAGCAGTCTTTAACCTCCACATAATGAAAAACGAGACCACATTTAAAGGGAATATAGGTTCGTGTCCACATTTTATAGAAGTTTGCTTCCGTAAATGATACAACCAGTCAAAGTTAATTCCTTTACGACCCTGTATAGAATGCAGAATCAAAACAGAACATGATAAGAATAACAAGAAAGAATAGACAAGTGTCCTTAGACAAGTGTCCTTTAAAGAGTCTGCCTGCAGCAAGTGATGATGATATCTATACAATCTTAATCTTAAGTGAATACCTAATTAAGGGAAAGCAGTCCCCCCCCCCCCCAAAAAAAAAAAGCAAAGAGAAAGAAATAACCGTTATATGTTGCCACTTACCTAAGTTCCGGGTTCAAGGCCGGCCCAAGCCCAAGTCCTATAGGCCTGGGCCTTGGGCACTCCCAAATATGTCAATATTTGGGACACTTCAAAATATTTTGGTACTAGGTTTAAATAAGAGTCTTTTTTTAGAGCCAAGAGGCCCAAGGTTAATTCAAACACATCTACTGAGTCATGGTTTGACCCATTATTATTTGAGAATAAGTAGAGGGATGGACTATCAATTTATATAACGTTCTTTGAGTTGGTTTCCCTTGAATAGGCGATGTGGGACTAAGGCTTTGAGAACACAAGTCTTCCTTTACACAAGTGCTCGTCCCACATCGGAAGAATATGGGTTGGAAGACAAGTGTTTGCCTTTAAATACTTCTACACAACCAAAAACATAGTGTAAAAAATGTTCCTAATAAATGAATTTGAAGGCTAACAAAAAAGATAGTGAATGAAATTCTATGTTTCGATGGACAAATTATTCAACTATGTTGTTTAGTTAGAGAAATGTATAGGGCACTCTGTGGCGATTGGGCTTAGGGCACTCAAATGCCGTGGGCCGGCCCTGCCCGGGTTGCATCAGAAGTTTCATCCAAGGGCCAATGTGAAGGCAAGGGTACATGCATACGAAAACACCGCACTAGTTTAATGTACTCACAAAATATGAAAACTACATAATTGGTAGGTCGTTTTGCACACCAAAAATAATTAATGAAATTGAACAATTACTACTATTCTTTCGAATAATTGCAAATACGATAGTGGTAGGCAACTCGCTTTTCTGATTGCTAGACCGGGAATTGCACAGCCTTAAAAAACCTTCGTCACCAGCCACAACCTTCGTCACGAGGCATGTGTTTGAAAAAAAACTTCATTTTAAAATAAATTAAATAATCACTTACTCCTATCTTCTCGAAAAGTTTGACACTACCAGATTCCAACTTTTTATTGAGGAGCGATTATTACATTGTCCAGACTTGTTTTTTCCGAAACTACCCTTGCCATTCATTGTACTTGGTCGTGCGATTTTTCTTAAATTTAAAGTTAAACTTTTTACCCCGGTAGTTTCCTAATCTTTTTTTCCTAAACTTATTTTATTTTTTTCAACGACTGTACTTTCCTAATCTGACTACTAAATTGTGTGTACGTTCCCCCTACAAGTCAAACCAAAATCATCACAAACGCGTTTCTCCCTACAAGTCAAAACAAATTCCTGTTTGCAAATTTTGGCGGTACTAAAATTGATGGAGCAGATGTCAAATTGAACTTATCAAATTTTCGGTATTGAAATTTGTTAAGGGACTTAAGTTTTGGGGCATTGAAATTTAACTATTTCACTCTACCCAAATGAACCGTAACGAATGTGATTTACTTATACAAGTTCTTTACAGTGACAAATCAAGTTACCACACTTCATAAATGTGGCATTATTCAATGTGTGCCGCACATGCAATACGCGGCATTCTTCAAGGTGCCACGTTTACCAAATGCGGCATGTGGGAAACAAATGCACTTTCAATCTGCGACATGTGTTGACGTGGTGAGTACGTGGCGCCCCTTACTTGCCACTTGGCTTCTCTAGCATATGCCGTGGTTGGAAAGTGCGGCATGTCATATTTTTTACAATAGTTTGAAAAACGGTATATTTCTGCGATTAAATTCAAATTTTGGTATATATCAATAAAAACTTCATGTCAGTCGATTTCCTGTGTTGTCGTCTTAGTATCAAAGCCAAATTTCGGCATGGTACCTAAAAGAAGGGCTGCAAACAAATCGAACCAAGTCGAGCACTGAGGTGTTTGAGACTGACTTATCAAAAAAAAAAAAGGCTCCAGCTCGTATCAAGCTTGGATAATCAAGCTCGAGCTTCGCTCGCCTAGCATTTACGGAGCTTGAGCTCAGCTTGCCTAAACTCAACTGTCAACTATATGTGAAAGATCCAAGATCAAGTGCGAGCTCGATCTTGCAACCATTGAAAATCCATTTGAGAACGGTGTTTATTTTATAGTATCAATGATCTTCCAAAACCTTATAATGATTTTAAAATACTAGTTCAATAACCAAGTGTTCATCGGAGACCCAAATCTACACCAGAAGGTCCAGAACAGATTGGAAATAAACTTTGACTTTGAATAACAGAGAGAGATGGAAAAGTGGCAGTTTGTAGTTGCCGGGTGAAAAATTGCAAGTTAATGTCCGGGTTTTAGAATTAAGACGTGCACTCCTGCAGTAGATGTGTGCTTTGTATGTTATTTTTGACCAACTTCTGGTCATTTTTAATGTAGATTGATGTACTACTAAGCTTATGGGGACAAATGAAAACATGAATCAAGGACTTAAATATCAGCCGCTATGTAGCATATCAGCCGCTATGTAGCATATTAGCCGCTATGTAGCCTATTAACATCTGCATTTGCTTACTCATATTGCATATCACAAAAATCTCAAATTGCAATCATTTGTATTTAAATACTTCCAAATAATGGAAAAACTATGATTCAACATCCATTTCATTCAAGTGACCGATTCCAACCAAAAGAAACGATATTCTGATCCACCCAGAGGTCATTTGGATTACATTAGTAGTCACGATTAGAAATATCTTAATCTTAATTCAAATTCAGGGAACTTCAAGAGCCCCACAAATCAAGCTGGGTTATCAAACCTCACCCCCCAAAAACCACTGTACGGCCACGTAATATCAAACATCTGCTTTTCTTCGGTAAAATAGAACGTATGCAGCTGATGACTTTATCTGGTGCTCAGCAACAGGGGAGACACGACTGTCATCAAACTCATACCACTGATCACCTCCATGCTGCAAACAACAAACATTAGACTTTCTTAGACAGTACGCCTCGTGGTATTTTAAGAATATATAAAATGGCACTTATCATACAGATTCAACAAATACGACTTCTAGAGGGTCTTAAATTAGACTCACCAAGACCAAAAGATACTATTCTAGTTTAAGATGACCAAGACCAAAAGAAACTAATTCATAAATTATAACTGAAAGTCATTGCTTTCAGTGAATAACTTTTAATTCCAGGAGTACGAATTTTTCCCCTTCAAAAAATCACCCGTCACATTTTTTTTTGGTTTTTTTTTTTATCCAATATATCCTTGTATCCAATTATTTGAATTTTGATATATCAGAGGTCAGAACCCTTTATATACCCACCCAAGTCCATATAACACACTTTAGGATGGCTCTAAACAGTTTATAATCGAAAGTAACCTTCAAATAAAAGTATAAGCAGTACTTACTTGAACAGATGCAGTATAGTGACCACCGCCCATGTCACCATAGTGATTAATAACTGCATACAGTATGTAATGATGGGGCTGCTGGCTATTACGAACAATGCCAGAGAGATCAAAATCATCAATTGGGAAGTCAACAAATGTTTCCAGCTTCTTCTTGTTGTTTGAAAACCTCTTCAAATGAATAATTAAAATCTCTGGTAATCGCCAAAGATCTAACTTCTTGTTGGCCGGTTGATCCGTCTTGCAGTTAGGACAGTTCCTTCAAGATAGAAAATTTCTAGCATTAGAGGGGCCAACCCACAAGACAAGGAAAACAAACGTACGTAGAAATCTAATTATTCTGCCAAAATGAATTAATCTTTTTGTTGTCGCACTTTATTAGATAGAAGTTGAGGCAATAAAACTAAGAAAAAACCAGATGTCCTGCTACGACGCCAAATCTCAGATTCTCAGGAACTGCCAAGAAGATGAACAGAAGATTCGGCAACTGAAGTGACTTAATAATTGGAATGTGTACTAACCACTCATCTTTTTGCCCTAGAATCTCCTCCTGCAGATAGGTCTGAAGGCATTGATCAAGTGTTATTGTGTCCGATTCCGATTCTGTCAGAGGTAGTGGCAACGAAAGATCCTGGAATCGTTCAAATGTGGAGGACTTCGTCTCGCAAACTGGACAAACTAATTTTGACTGGCATTGACCCTGTAGTAAAAGGGAAAGAATGCAACCGAGTCAAAAAGACCAACCAAAACCACAAATTACGCTATTTTTATCGTAGATTTAAAACCTTTAAAATTCATGTAAATGCTGCGTTAGTCTCAACAGTAAAGAGAAAAGCGTTTACCACTTCGAAAACTTTAACGAAGCTAAGTACAGAATAAAATGAATTTACCATGGTAGACAAGGCAGCCTAAATTATCAAGACTCACATGAAACAGATCAACAATGATAGAGGTATTGCACGATAGATGATTCAACCATTGTTTATTTGACTCTGCTTCATCGGGACGACCTTCTACATCTATTGCTTCTATAGGCTTGCACGTCGCACAATTGAGATCTTCATGGAGCTCATTCAACAAAAAAGCAAGAAATTCCTATGTTCAAATAACAAATTGATAAGTGCTTTTGCCTCCTGAAGATAGGATCAATGCAGAGTATACTTTGAAAACTAGGAAATCCACTAACCTGGGAATCATGCTGGTTACCGTCATTGAATCGCGGATCAATAGCAGCAAGTTTCGATTTGAACTCTTCTGGGGAAACTGGGCCCGCTTCTGGAGCCCGTAGCTTCCTTAACAAATCTCCAAATTGGAAAGCAAGTTCACCCTGGCCAAAAAGTATGCATAGAGAGAGATGGAGAAAGAGTAGATATCTAAGCAACTGCATGCAACATTTATGCCAGAACACAAGCAACAACCCAGCAAAAAGGGGAGAAAGCAACAACGAGTTCCAACGAACGTAGAACAATATAAATTTTAGGTTTCCGAACACATACCTTCATTCCCGATGATTCTTCAGTATTTATATCCTTTTGGTAGTCTTTAAAATGATCAACAAGCTCCGAAGTATGAACCAAGCACTGAATGGCACTGTTCATGAAACAAGTATTCCCCAGATTATCTAATCCTCTTAAGCCTGAATTACCAGCTTCCCTGCTACCGGAACCGGAAGGTGAACCTCTGTTAAGTGTAAAGTCGGAGTTAACATGGTCAGTGCTCCCATTCATCTGAATTGAACTATTGTTAAAGGAGCTATCAATCTTCATTGGATGTTCCACTGCCATTTCACTTTTCTCTTCTTCTCTTGTCTTCAACTCCGAATGAATCTGCATGCAAGTATGGCAAGACGTAAACCAAATTAAGTGAACCGTTGAATGCCCCAAGCAAAGATCGTAGATGCAAAAAAGCAAAGAATGACAATAAGATCGAAGCCGACTAAGCGCATTTTGGGTTCCAAAAGTTACAATCGCAAACAACTAAATTGATGTAGTTATCGCTCCTTAAATGAACCCTAAAACTATTATTAATTCACAAACCACAAAAAATCACCGTTACCGCAATTTTCCGGAAAATAAAAATAATCAATAATATGCTGATCACTTGCTCAGCCATATGAAACCTGGTTTTTATGAAGCTTCGTAAGGTCCAAGTCCAACGAATAAGGTGAAATCAAAAGAGGTACTTTCAAAACTTTATTCTACAAATATTGAAAACAGTGGTAAAAAAATCATATTATTAAAAAGACTAATACTGATAAATTTATCCCTGTGTCATTATTGTCAAGCTCAAGGTCACATTAAACATAAATGTTTTAAATTACATGGTTATTTCGAGGTTGTTCGAAATTACTTTCATCAGAATATTAAGCCTAGTAATGCTAAGTTTAATAATGTCAAGAACATGGAAACTTTTTTTTTTTTCCCTTCCAAAAAAACCACAGGCGCTCAAGTTAGAAACAAGTTTTGGTTTGGATTACAAGGAGCAATTTGCATAGTTTTGTTGGTCATACTGCTTTGATAGTGGTTGTTCTCGTTACATGTCTGGAGATAAGTCGGTCTTTGTTAGTCTCCAAAAATATGATGGAGTAAAGTGACGTTTGGTGATGGGAATATCTCGAAAGTTATAGGTAGAGGAACCATACAAGCTCTAGGCATAACCTGTCTTGAAAATGTCTTATATGTAGATGGATAAAAAGCAAATCTTCTTAGTATAAGTCAAATGCATGTTTAATTAGGAAGAGTCATGCTTCTTGGCAATTGCATCCCTTCCAAATAATCACATCCCAATTTAATGGGTGTTTAATCTATTTCAATAAATTCACAACTTATGTGAAAAAGTGTCGCAACCTTTCGCATAAATCTCTCTCAATATATTTTCAAAAATTCCCAAACCAAAAAACCAATTTAATATTTTGAAAATCCAACATCATGCATGTTGAATTTCTGCCTTTCTAATAAATATTCAAAGATAAAGTGCAGACATGTTGCCTTGACATCTTTTCAAAGAATTTATTGAGAGCATTTCAAAACTGTCGAAATATATATAGTAGATATCAAGTAGGAATGTACCAATACACAACGCAATAATCAAGGATAATCATACATAACATTTTATAAGAAGCAGTAGAATACTTTCTCATAAATTCAAAGACAAGTGTTTATTGAGAGTCACACAAATACCAAGTTAGAAATCTTAACCTCTATGGCTACCTGTTTTCTAGAAGTCCCATCAACTAAAAACGTTAGATCGGGATCGATACAAGATCTCATGGTGTCCAACCAAAACGTTAGTTCCCATCTTTCCTGCAACAAAAACTAATGTTATCATATCATATGGGAACAAACATTAATGCAACAAGGAGGCGTAGTGTAGCATTCTTTAAAAAAAAATCATATATGGCGCCGCATAGCGTTTATTGCCAGTCACATGACCAAGTTAGAAATCCTAACCTTTATGGCTAGCTTTTGTATATTGATCTTCAACACTGGGAATGCGTCCTGCAACAAAAATTGACATTAAATGGGAATACAGGATAATAGATATATATCACTCCCTTCGTCCCTTTTTAAATGTGTGCTTCATAAATCAAACTTATTATAGAAACATAACCTTTCAGATCAATTTTTACCTCCAATTTACACTTCTCACATCAACTTTTACCTTAATTTTTCAAAATTACTCTCTACTTTTACCAAATAAGTTTTTTCCACTAATTTTTCAAAATGCAAAATAATTATTATATAAACTTTCACCATTAACTTTTCAATACGCACTAATTTACGGATGAAGGAAGTACTTTTAAAACCAAGAGGAAGTCATATGGACAAATATCCTCTATCTGATCAATCTCTCTGTCCCCGTCTTCTGTCCCAATTTAATCTCTGCCCTTGAATCCCCACTCTCTCTCCCCCTCACCCCAATCACCAATTTGCCAATCCTATGGTGGGAGGGAAATACCAGCATTGAAATGATGGGCCCACTATCTTCACCCAACGCGATTAACATGCCAGCTGGGAAAAATACACCGACATTTCTTGCAGTTAAAATTACATTGGAGAACAAAAGTGGTCGGCTGTATTGTAAGCGACAAAAAGTCTATCACGGATTCAAAGTTGCTCCACATAACACCATATATTAGATAGTTAGGAAGGAATTTGACATTAAAACAAACTTTTATGGTTCTTCCATTACAAATAATCCAGTCTATAATATAACCATCGTGTTAAATATTTGTAACATCATGTGTATGTAGCAAAAACAAAGGTTTTTTCCATTTGATTTTAGTTTTGATGCATAGCATGGGATCAATGCTATCTATACTTCAAAAGGCATACCACGTTGGAGTTCTCCTATCGGCTACAATAAAAAAAAAAATTACTGAAAAAATACAAGTTAAACCGATAATGTACATAGGTGCATATAGTTGTGCATCGCAGGGTTCATGCTAGTTAAAATTACATAGCGGAACATTTCTAATAACATGTTTAACTTACTAATCACATGGTTTCACATAGCCCCAGATGTTAACGTACTCAAGGTTGGTGTGGTGAGTCTATTTTATATTTGGGTGTTTTGACTCATTTTATGCAAATTTTGACTAATCTTGAGAACTTGGAGATGACTATTGAATAACTCCCTAGTGTCCAATTTTTTTATTTTTTCACTAGCGATGAAATTTTTTTGACCAATTGTTACCGAATAGACTCGCTCGTTTTTACTAGAAGCTCCTCCATCCATTACGAATGACTGGGCCGTTTTTAGCACATAAACGCCCAGACCAAGGCCCACAAGCAAAAACACCCACTAGCACATCCGAAAGGACCGAAACCCAACCTACCCATTGGTAACAATAAACTGATCATCATCACCTATCCACAGCACCTCCTTCTCTCTGTTCTTATACTCTTCTTTTTCTCCCGAAACTACCCCTACCCGCTCTTTCCATTCTCACTCCAAGACCTGATCGAGACAAACACGACGGACTCGTCTGATCACTTTTTCGAGCAATTTCGAAAATCGACGAAACAAACAGTGTGAACGTGTAATCAGTCAACAAAAAAACAGGCATTGATTAGTGTTTTGACCACTCGGACTCTGGTACCAATTGTTATGCCCCAAACCAAACCAAACAAAACACACATGAACAACAAGAGATATAAATGGTTCCCCATACTCGGGGTACTCCACTGAGGTTAATCGGATAAGCACTATAAATAGAGAGCTTACATGTGAGAATCTCACAATACTCTCTCATCTACTTGCGATTTTCTTTTCAACCTCACCGATCTCTCTCTGGGCTACAAAACACAAACCCCATAAAGGAGAAGAAACTCCAACGCCAGAAAAAAACGGAGCCTAAAATATTACTCCTGGAATTTCCTAGGAGTTGGAACGGTGATGTAGGGGTAGCAAACTATGAGGATGGGAGCCACACTCTGTCCCTCAGTCAATAGGCCCACTTTCTAAACCAAACACAATTAATTTATCAATCACATGGTTTCACATAGCCCCCCGTGTTTAAGTGAATATTCAAGGTGTCGTGCGCCACATTGGCGTGCTTGATTCATTTTATGTACATCTTCAATAATTTTAAGAACTTGAAGTTAGCAATTGAATAAATCTCTAGTGGCCCCCAAATTTTTCTTACCATGGATGAATTTTTTGACCAATTAGACAATTGTTACTCGACTAGAGTCCCTCATTTATTTACTTTAGGCCAAGAGCCGATATGAATGACTGGGCATAAACGCCCAGACCGAGGTGCATAACCAAACTGAACACCACATCTGAAACCCAATCAACCCATAGTTTGATCTCCTTCTCCTTCTTCTTCTTCTTCTTCTTCTTCTTCTTCTTCTTCTTCTTCTTCTTCTCTCTCTCTCTCTCTCTCTCTCTCTCTCTCTCTCTCTCTCTCTCTCTCTCCACGGCAACAATCACCCTGGGCCCAAGCACAAAAATGATAGCAGAACCACGCTAGCACTTCACATCATTTATGGAAACTTCATTAAATTTTTGTGATACTAGATTTTTTTTTTTTTTTGGATTGCCTCAGCCCGAGAGTTGCATGCCCAAGCCTGCGGGCTTGCTGGGCTTCCCCTTGAGCGGATCTAGGCCATGAATAACAACAATCATATTTTAGGAAACTTTATGAGTTTAAATTATTGACATTCCTCTAGCTTAACTAATATGTATGGTGGCATTGATATATGTCATATACATAGGACTACTATTCAATTTGTAGCAGTAAATATCAAATAGAAATGTCGATACAATGTAATTATTAAATTGGGTTGGTCAATGCATGGAGGAGTTGTGGCCTCATTATGTTCGGCTACAGATTCCTTAACTCTTGAATTTTTTTGATAGTTTAATATTCCTGTTAAATTTACATGATAACATAATTTTAGCTAAATTTGGGATTCTCAATTGCGAATCCAATCTTATTCCTATCTTAATCAAACTAGAGGATTATCCATATGTGCCCGCTTCTAGGTGCTTTTCACGGCCATAATAACTTAAAAAGGTACTGTAAAAAAGAGTAAAGACCTTTGTACCTCGTTGGAGAAGCCAAGTTGCGCTTCAGAACATAACCTTTTGAGATTAGGCAAAAATTGAAGTATCGCTGTGTTCATCTCAGCAAACAGAATGTTATCATTGCTGGTCGCTTCATTCTCCTTCAACTTGTTTGAGATTATCACCTCCATCTCCTTACAATATAATATCACGAGTTTTACCAAGTTTTGTAACCGAGGAAGCATATAGGATGGAAATACATACACCAATTGGTTACAATCCTTAACCACGATGGACACAAGTTTGTAGAAGGATTTAGCTTCGTTTTCTGGTTCTGGAAGTGGCTGCTTGTCCCAAAGCTCTTTAATCTTAGGCAAGTTCCACATACATAATTCTTCCAAGGTAGGGAAAGCCACCTGCAAAGTTGTTTACAACACATTCAGTAGTAATTCTATAAAAATATGTTCCAATCAAGCTCTCTAATCTATCTTCCCTTAGAAGCGCCAGATTTGAGTTTCAAAATATGGAGAAATATTGTAGATATATTGACTCAGTTCAATCACCTTTCTTTCTTGAAATTCCAATTTTTTTGCACAACACGAGCTCTTGGAATTAATACTTTGACACAGCTTATTTGTTGCACTTTCCATTTCATATGATAAATAATAATAAACATATGTGATAGTTTAACAAATTAGGTATGATACACTTCTCAAAATTGCTAAGTTTGCATAAATAAAAAAAATTCAACCAAGCATGTAAAAATCAAAAAGCGTGAACTATGAGAAAAAAGAGATCAATATTTTTAAATGTAATATACATACAAAAATGAGAAATTTCTAAAATTTTTAATTGGAAACAATAGATAAAATGACATAATGGGTATATGATTCACTCGTCCAAATTGAAGTATTATTTTTTTACTATGGAGATAAAAATAAAAGAGTGTGACCTGACAAAAATAGTAACAGAGATACCTACCAAAATGAAATTTTTGTTAGATTAGTAAACAGGTAAAACATTAAATTAACATATGAGAATGAGAAAGTGACGTTCTTCATTAGTTGATGTTAGGGAGGTTCTCAATTAAGCCTTTTATGGTATTCAACATTGCACCAAAAAATCTATTATTAAAGTAGTCGTGAAGAGTGACATTGTGTATTCAAATCCATGGAGCACACGGTGCCCGTCAGTAACAATCATTTTACGAAACTTTATTCCTGTTTCAGAATTATTAACATTCCACTAGCTTAGCTAATACGTATGGTGGAATTGATATGTCATAAACATAGGACTACTTTTCAATTTGTAGTAGTAGATATGAAATAGCAATGTACATACACTCTAATTATTAAATTGGATTGGTCGATGGAGGAGTTGTGGCCCATTATGATCATCTACAGATTCCTTCACTCGTGAAATTTTTTGTAGATAGTTTAGTATTTCTATTAAATTTACATGATAACCTAATTTTACGTTAATTTGGGAATCTCAATTGCGGATCAAATTTTCTTTCAATTTTAATCGAACTACAGAATTATATATATGTGCCTGGTTCTATGTGGCTTTCATGGCCATAATAACCTAAAAAGGTAAAAAGGGGAAAGACCTTTGTATCTTGTTATCAGTGGTGTATGTTCCACGTTTTTAGCTTGTAATGCCAAAAAGAAGAAAGCAACAGCCCATGCCAAATGGTTATACGTTTTTAGCTTCTCTTTTAAGAATCCTATG
The DNA here is from genome assembly GCA_020921065.1 of Vaccinium darrowii. Lineage (NCBI taxonomy): Eukaryota > Viridiplantae > Streptophyta > Magnoliopsida > Ericales > Ericaceae > Vaccinium > Vaccinium darrowii. The sequence continues at coordinate 47,489,240 of CM037161.1, forward strand.
GATTAAATGTTTCTTTGGTTCACATGCACCTTTTGGGTCGTGAATTCAAGACCTCTCTCTCTCTCTCTCTTGGCCACATGGGTAAGAAATTTGCCAATCACCAATTTGCCAATCCTATGTTGGAAAGGAATTACGAGCATTAACTAGTTGGAGTAATAAGGAGGTCCAATCAAGTTCTAAAATCCATCTTTGCTTAGAAGCACGAGATTCAAGTCTCAAAATATGGAGAGCTATGGAAGACATATTGACCCAATTCGGTCACCTTTCATTTTTCTAAATTAAATCTGTGTTCACATCAAGAGCTCTTGATATTAAATCTTCATACGTACCGCATTAATTTCTTGCAATTTTTAATGTACTTGATGAATTACTATTACTTTTAACAAGAAAAATTAATCATTTATAAAATTAAAGCCGTGATAAAAAAAAATCCATTGACCCGATTAATAACTCAGATCCCTATTGGCTATTAGTATACTACCTAACATAGTGAGCTTGCCTAGATGCTACAATACTGGTACTGAAATAAGTCACCAAAACTTTGCCAATCCTATCTATGAAAATTTTAAATTGAATCGATGGAAGAATTGTGGCCGTTTTTTTTTTGTGGCTACGGATTAATTGACTCATGAAAATTTCCTTTGATAGCTGTCTGATAGATATCACTTAAGCTCACTTCAAAACTTGAAAATTTCCAATTTCGAAACTACGAGATTATAAATGTGTGCCCATTTTTATGTGCTATGGTCAAAGCAAAAGAGGGTAAGGAGCTTTGTACCTTGTGAGAGAACAGGAGTTGATCTGTTCCAGTGCAGAAACATTTGAGGTTTTCCAAATGCTGAAGTGTCAGATCCCTTAATTGTCAATCCTATCTATAAAGGGATTGAATCGATGAAAGAAGGAATTGTGGCTCTGTTTTTTTTTTTTTTTTTGGCTATGGCTTAATTGGCTCGTGAAAATTTCCTTTGATACTTGATAGTCTATCTGATAACAATTTATCAGATAAGTCTTAGTTGCAGACTACAAGATTTTAAATGTGTGCCGATTTTTATGTGCTATGGTCAAGCAAAAAGGGTAAGGAGCTTTGTACCTTGTGAGAGAAAAGGAGTCATTCTCCACCAGTGCAGAAACATTTGAGGTTGTCCAAATCGTCAAGTGTCAGAGTCTTTAATTGATGGAACACAAGGATATCATTGTTGGTGGCTTCTTTCTCCTTCAGTTTGTTTGAGACTATCACCTCCAACTCCTTACAACTTTCTACATGGAGTTTCAGTAGATTGTGTAACTGAGGAAGCATATAAGAGGGCAATACATACTCCAATTGCTCACAACGCCAAACTTTAATGGACTTGAGTTTGCAGAAGGATTCAACTTTTTTTTCTGGTTTAGAGAGTGGTTGCTGGACCCAAATCCCAGTTATCATAGGCACCTCCCTAATAGATATCCTTTTTAGGGCAGGGAAATCAACCTGCAAAGTAACTTAAAAGATATTCATTAGTGATTCAATAATAACGAGGTCTACAATTCATCTCTTCTTAGAAACACGAGATTCAAGTCTCAAATATGGAGAGCTATGGAAGACATATTGACTCAATTCGATCATCTTTCATTCTTCTAAATTAAATTTGTGCACATCAAGAGCTCTTGTATTAAATAATCAAACCAACCATATATTTGTCGCACTTTTCAAAGTATTTGATGATTACTACTGCTATTAATATTACCAAACAAAATTAACCATTTATAATAATATTAAAGCCGTAAAACAAGTCCATTTACTCGATTTATAAACCTAAATCCTAATGGTTCTACCAGCGTATTGAGCTTGCTTAGAGGCTGGAAAACTAGAACTCAAATAACTGGTACTGAATTATATACTTGGTTGTAACTCAAATCTCTCTCGTCATAACTGTAGTCCGAAATTGCCATCCAAGTTGCATTGGATAAAGAAATGGAGAACTCTACGGTACGCTCCATTCTGTATATTTATGTACTTGTTATTACCTATGATTTTTGTAATTGTTCTGTATTTTTTGGTCGATTTCTATGAACAGTAACATAAATTCGTGAATAGTAACATGAATATTGTATTTTTTTAAAAACGCATGACGGGTCGTAATAAGTACCAAAACCATATGTAATAAGATTACCATAGGACAATTACGTGAATAGTGAATCCATAACAGTTTGTAACTTAACCAAAAGTATACGTAACAACTATCAAAAAATACGTAATGGAGCGTACCATAGTATTTTCCTAAAAACAATTCATTCAAATATGTGTCTAATGTGGTAAACTTCCGTTAGATTACCTTGGTTGAGAAGAATATTTCAACTTCTCTTTTACGGTAAAAGAACAAAAAAAAAAAATCATTCAAGATCAACAAACATACCTTTTTCCAGTTTTTGAAATCCTTAAATTGATATTTATCTATAGTGAAATAAGAAAATTGATGAAACCAAAAAAGGTTTTGACCAAATTGCAGCGCGCCCACGTCAACATCTGGTTATCACATTGCATGAGACTTTGACAACGGGAGAAGCAATATAGATTAATTTTACCTATGTGGCAAATTGAAGAGTCGTTGCTAAAAGTCTACTCCAATGAAATCTTAAAATTAATTTTACATATATATTATCTACAAATTTATAATATTTGGATTTTATTTCTTGAAAAAATGTGATATTTTAAAATTTAATTTTGATGACTTGTCAAGTTGAAGAGCCATCTCCCTCTTCAAACTTGAATGTAGAGAAAGCTACACAAAAATAGGATAGCACTATGCTATTTACGTAGGACCTTCACGTTCAATATATTAGTCTCCTTATCCGTGTCAGACACGCTGGAAAACGCAGCACGAAGGTACGTATACTTATTTAAGTAATCTAAGCCAGGAATGCATCGTGGATAAAGGTAGAATTACTTCTGATTCTGAGGTAGCTAATTGGGACTTCTCTTTGCCTTAAATATTACCCGACTTCTTGAAACTCAATCAATGCATGTTAAAAAGTAACCAGGAGCCTGGGACAGATTCTGGGACAGATTCTAGAGCCTGGGAATCATATTGGCACTTCTAATGGTTTTCGGAAACCGTTTTCGGGCGTGGATAATAGCAAACAGAAAGCATCTAGTATTCCTTCCTATGCTGAAATTGTTAAAGGTGTTTCTGATGGCAATACTAAGGCGGTGGATGGTGTGGCTGCAGAGTTGTTTTGGCTTGGAGGATGATACATCTATTTCAGTGATGTTCTAATTTAGTCGTCGTTTTTGGTGGGAGCTCTATGGCTTTTTTGGTGTTGGTTGTTTTTTGATTGGAGATGTCAGCGTTTTTTAGGGGTTTTGCTTCTGGTTTTCCCTCTGGCGGGTTCTTTGGGTGGAGTGCTGTGGGTTTTCCTTGTCCCGTTGTTGTTGTTGGGTGGCGTTTTCTTGGCCTTATCTTTTGCGTTTTCTGGCCCAGGAGTTTTGGTCGTTTAGGGTGTTTTTTCTATTTCAATGGTTTGGATGGTATCTTACCATCCTGGTTGTTTCTTATTATTTCCCCTTTCGGATCCTTGGCGTTTTCTGTCTCGGTCCCTTTTAATCTTTGTAATTCGTTTTCAAAGATTAATAAATTTTTGCTTATCAAAAAAAAAAGAGGTAGGTTGTGTTTTCACTAGTTGAAGTACTAGGAAGACTTCTATTCTTTTCGAAGCTCTATCAATGCATGTTTTTTTCTTATAGTGATGATTTTATGTTTTATCTATATGATAATTTAATAGTTTTTTTTTTTTGTCAATATAAAAATATAAAATGAAAAAGCAATTGGGATAGACATTGATAGAGAAGTTTAGACCAAATATGAAACTAGATTTTTACTTCAGCTGATAATAATAAAAAAACTACTTTTTTTTTTTTTGAACTGCAATAAAAAAACTAATTTGACAGGGAAATTTGTAATATGAAGTTTGAGCGAAGGTAATTTAGGGATGACAATATTTTGAATTATGTTCTGTACTCAAACTAAATGCTATGAACAGAATGCAATCCCTTGGTCCAAAGCTAAATACAACATTTTAATTAGATCGATCCATTTATGAGCACTATTATTTTATTTTATTATCATTTTTTTTTTATCGGGAATTTATGAGCACTATTGAACCTGATGATCAACAAAAACATCCAACTCAACGTTAGGGAAATAAATTGGGAAGGCGCTGAGAAAAATGGTTGAAAATTTTCTCAATCTATGAACCATTGAAATTTTCTCAATGCGGAAAAATTTTAAATTTATCACCTCACAACCACCACAAAAAAAAAAAAAAAAGAACAAGTTGAGAATATTATCAATTTGAAAGGACTTGGAATTTCTCAATCCTAAGATTTCTAAAATTCATCACATCACAGCCGCGTCTCTGCCACGACTATTATAACACTATATTTTTGTGAGCTTCATATGCTTACTAATTGACTCTACAAAATTATGTGACCGTGCCCCACGACCACCCAATAACTTTCACGCTAAATATATTACTTCATTTTACAGAACGTTTGCATAGTCGCAACATTTACAAGTAACTTTGCTTTCGCCTACAGTACTTTCTATAATTGGGTTCTCTCACGCTATCTCCTCTTTAACGAGACTTTCTAGTACACAATTGGTCATTCTAAGAGAGTGGAGAAGAAAATCGAGGGGAAAATTTCTTAACAAATGCTGTGGAGAACTGTAAAGATTATGGAATTAATTTCGCTCATGGCACAACAGTTGATGCACTTTCGTTCCCATCTATAATTGAATTTTGAATCGGTTGGCAAAACTTGAGCTGGAGAGGCAATTTCGGACTAAATCCTCTCTCTTTCCTTGGGCGTAAAAGTTTTATGTTGGGATGGAGCTACCAGGAATAAGGTTCAATATCCCTTAAATGAATAGGCTAACTGTATGAATCGGCTAGCAGGGTGACTGAGTGTACGCTTGCTCCATGTTACCCGGTAATTACAAGGCTTGAGCCCTATGACCTCGCAACCCAAAGGTGGAGTGACAAAAGTAGATTAACATTTAACTGAATTTACTTTTACTACGTGAGGTGTTGATTGAAATTTGAATATTTAAATCAAATAACCAAACAAATTGGAACTCTAATAATCTTAATATACCTGGTGATTGAACAAGGCTTGAGCATTGGATGTTGTAGAACTTGAGTAGAAACTTTTAAGTTTCTCCATGTTGCCAATTTCAAGATGCGTTAGTCGAGGGATGATCAAGGTACTATCATCAGCTGCTTCTTCTTCTCCTTTTTTGTTCTTGAAGACTACGAATTTTACATTTGGACAGCCTTCTACTGCCAAATCCTGAAGATTCCGTAGCCGAGGAAGTATATTCGAAGGAATCAAATTCATCAGTTTCTTACACTGTCTGACTGTCATGTCCCTTAATTGGCCGAAGGACACCGTCTCTTGATTCACCAAAGGTGATTGCTTGTCCCATATCTCTTCTATGCTATCCAAATGTCGAACTATTAATTTCTCCAAGACGGGCAAAATAACCTGCAAAATTATTTTGAATATGGTTTTATCAGTGAGTCTTCCATCAAAAGGTTCACCCACCACGTAACCATTGTATCACACATAAGAACCCCCAGTTAAGAAAGCCTTAGTCCTGTTTTCAATAAAATGAACTTTCCAATAGTGTGGACAATTAATGTTTAAACCAAGTCATAGTGGGCTTGGTCAGCCATAAATTAGGCAAGATCGATAGGTAATTCCTGAGGTGGAAGAGTGAGTGGGATCGTTAGGCATTGTGTCTATTTGTTTAACAATTGAGTGATTTATACTATGATAACTTATGAATAAGTTGATTGCGGTCTTAAATAATCAGCCTACAATGAAACCCAAGATGCCGAGCAGAAATAAAACATTGAAAGACGACGAGGTATACTTCCCCTATCGGAGGAAAAATACCCAACGTCACCGATTCAAAAAAATTTAATACCCAACGTCAATGATTTATTGTATGTTTCATTAAGAATACCCAATGTTTTTTGTTCTTTTATACATATCTTTTTCCATATCCTCGATGAAAACATTTTTAATTTTTTCCTTGGATTAAAATACATGCTCGCCTTGAACTCCTGAAATGCATCTGAAGGGCCTTTGGGCTTATCTTTACTCGAACATGACCATGTGGTGGTCCTCATTTCCAGATGAGATAGTTGTTTCAACTAATATAATACACAATTATCTAACGGGACAAATAGTTAATCACCATCAAGTTTGACCAAAGATTATTTCGGGATGACAAGATGGTAAATTATTTTGGGATGGCAAACTTCTCTTAGATCGCCTGTGATTTTATCGATGTGCGGATTGCTAACCTCACCATCATTTATAAGGACATTAACATCATGTGATTTGTGGACTATCCCTTTTTTCCTTTGTTTTCTCTCTCTTCTCTATATACATTAGTCATTAAAAAAAAAAAACATACAAACAAACACAACAACTTAGAAACACCAAGAATGCTCTGTTTTCATTGATGTTCTCTCTATTGTGGTTGAAAATGTCACTGGCCATTGCATCATCGTTTCCCTTTTAGTTTATTCAGTGACAGTTAACAGCCTACCCAATTCGAACTTCAATGTTGCTGCAAAAATGGTGAAACAAAGAGGGGGAAAAAAAAAAAAGGGGGCTCAACGAAGCCTTAAAGGAATTGAGTAAATTGAAAATGACACGATTTGAGCAAGAACAGAACATTTGGGCTTGAATTTTTAAAAATAAATGGGATGATTATAATAGATGGTACTTGGGGATTTAGTATGTTTCAATTCCGTCGCTGACCTACATTTGGGTTGCTACGATTGTGTTAACTATGACAAAAAATTTATCCTCCACGGCGAAAATGATTACGGCCAGTGGATGTTTTAGGCGGAAAATTGATGTGGAAGACAAGGAATATATGCAGCGGCTGTGGAGGCGAGGTATTTGAAGCTAGGAAAAGAATTGGATATTAATCAACACAAGGGAGTGAGGTGCACTTGCTATTAATTTGACTGGAAAATGTGAACTAGTCTTTGTGGGATTGGCTTACTGCCATCAATGTGGCACTAAAGCCAAAAGTGCAACTCACTCCTCAATTTAAATACCAAAGTATATTAAATCAAAGAATAACAATAAAGCTAACCTTATTACTGAAAAGAGGCTGCAGATGGGCAGAAGAACTTCTTGTAGTTGTTTGCGTCTTCTCCTTTTCAGCATAGAAGCTTGTAAGGTTTGGTAGATGTACTAATAACAGTTTATTCAGTTTAGTGAACATCACGTCACCTATGAGTTCATTTTCATCATTTTGTCCTTCAAAACCAACTATTGCCTCCATGATTTCACAAGACCATACTTGTAGTTCTTCCAGGTGGACAAGTCCTCTTGCGGTGGTTGGGGTGGAGAGATACCTTAACTTACACTTTTCAATAACTAACCTATTTAACTTATTGAACGACTGTAAAGGATGCAGCCTGTGACTTTGCACGGATGATTTTGGTTTACCAAGAAAATATTCTAAGTCATCATCACATGATTTAACTTCAAGGCATCTCAAGTTAGGAAATCCATTTCTGACACCTCTGTAATCAAGCACCTCCTTCAAACCCTTAATGCCAATGAGGAATAGCACTTCAGCATTATCCACCAAATGTATGAACTCTTTTCTTAAAGAAGACTCTTCATATTTCAAGACCCTTGTTCCTGGAAAATTTTCATAATATTTGAAGTTCGAACCCACTGAGATCCTAAATCTCTTCAACTTCTCCAACATTAGGTCTTCCTTCGGTAATAGCGTCACAGCAGGTATATGAATATGTAAAGTGGTTAATTGACCAGTATTCAACAACAGCCTTATCTCCTCCCAATAGTCAAATGTGTTTGCAAAGTACAATTCCTCCATGTTGGTCAAATTGGATACGATACCTTGTGGAATCGACTTGAGATCATCACAATCTCTGAGATCTAACACCCGTAGACTAGTCAACTGCGCCATCTCTGGTGGCAACGCCTTGATATCAGAACCCCGAAGGCTAAGCACTTCAAGGTTTGTTTTTAAATCCCCAAGTATAGCAATGTTAGCCAACTTGCATTGATTCAGACATAACATCTGAAGGTTTGACAATTTTGCAACTGATGATGGGAGCCGCCGCATACGTATTCGAGTTAAAATTAACACTGTAAGTTGCTTCATCCCATCAAAAAAATTGTCTGGAACTTGTAGATCTGACAGTTCACTATTGTCAAACATCAAGGTGTGGAGTTGCGGATATACCAAGCCATCCGGAAGCTCTCTAATTTTTGCAGAATTTAATGAGATAGCTGATGTCTCATTCACAAGATTCCGTGGCCATTGAGGGGCACCATGTTGTACTAGAAATGCTTGTTCTTCACGTGCAATTGATATACCAACATCTCTTATAACATCATGAATTCTGACAACATTTTCATTACTGCCATTTGACAGCAAATAAGTTGATATGAGGATATCAACCGCACTACGTGTGGCATCTCTTGCTTCCTCTAGTGTATGTGGCTTTTGGAAGAGCAAACTCCTTACCACGCAAAGTCGCATCAACTCATCGATTGATATCTCGAAGTCCTCAGGAAACAAACAGCAAAGTAAGAAACAAGATTTTGCATCCGGTGACACCAACATATCGTAGCTCGCCCGTAAGGTAGCCAAAACACTTGAGTCAATACCGTCAATATTTGTGAGCATAAACTTCTCCAACTTAACGAGTGCAGTCCTCCACGCGTGGATTGGCTTACGTTCCAATGCTGCTCCAAGTGCTTTAATGGCGACTGGCAAACCTTTGCATTTTTTGCACACTTTGCGTGCCAAGGATTCCATTTCTGGCTGAGACTCCATTGAATTTCCCACCTGCTTCTTGAATAGGTCCCATGCTTCTCCTTCCTCTAGCTCTGCAATCGGGAAATTTCCATCTGTTTTCATCCTAATTTCCAACAAATCTTTATTCCGAGATGTTAGCACAACTTTACACCCTATCTTTCCATCCGTGATAGGAATACCTATTGCAATCAGATTCACCACTTCCCAAATATCATCCAATATCACTAGATAATTGTCGCCATTCCTGAATTTATGCCACAACTGTCTTTGATTTGCCTCTTCATCCGTTGGGGCATCCAATCTGAGATTCAATTTGTCAGCTAATTTCTTTTGTATTTCCTTGACATTAAGAACCTTCGAGACAGCTACTAGTGGGATTTGCTTAAATGTTCTATCATCTAGCAATTTTTTGGCGACCTTCTCGACTAATGTGGTCTTACCAACCCCTCCCAACCCATGTACGCCAATCGTTTTGACATTGGGATCTTTTAACGCAATCACAATTTGCTCAAAAATTGGCGTCCTAGAATCCAAGTGAACATAATTCTCAGCGGATGGAAATTCAAGTTCCGGAGGACGTGGCTTGGGGTGTGAAATTTTTTCAAAATGCCTGCTGCACTCAACGAGTCTTTGGACATCCCTTATCTTCTCTTCAGCTTGTTCGCCCAATTGGTACCTCCACATGATGTTAGGACATGAGAATGCAAAGCAGTGGATTCTCGCCTCGACTTGTCCGATAAGCTCCTGAACGTCATTTTCCATCCTGCCCTCATCCTCTTGCCAGTGTGTAACAGCATTCTCAATCTCTTCACCACAATCCCTAGCCTCACGAACTCTTCTTTCGATTATTACCCTAGCATCTTCAAGACGACGCAATTCTGTTCTCAAATTGTCCACGTACATCCTGTATTTCCCTGCTTTAATTACGGCTTTGACCGCGTCGTAAAAGGTTGGAAATCCCAACATCTCAGTTATGCATTCTATAGTACACATTTTTTGGTAGGGCGCTAGTTCTTCTGATATTTCCAAAGGATTTGTTTATTTGATGCGATTCAAATTTGAAAAGATAATGCTCTTTGTGATCTGCAACCAAAAGGGAAAAAAGTTAAGAGGGAGGGAAAAAGGAAGATAAGAGCAATGCAGTACAACACCAACCAAAATACTTTCTTTCGATAGCCCAAAGAGAGAGAGAGAGTAAAATATTCCACCACTAGCTTTTTATTTTATTAATTTGATTCGATCATTTGGAGTCAATTTTTTTTTTCATTTCTTGATTAATTACCGAATCTACTAAAATCCCTATTTTACAAACGATCATCAGCATCTTTCCGACGGACAAAAGTAAAGGATTTTTTATTTTATTTTAATTCTGTATCGATATAACATAAGAGATACAAGGATAGAGAAAGAAGGACTGAAATAATACGAAACATGTACTCTGACTTTTTGGAAGATTAAAGTGGGAACTTGTATATCCTAATTTATTTACAATATATTTCTGTCCAATTGATATATCTTGAGCCCATGATACACAACCTATGATCTGCCGACTAAAGCCCATCCCAATTCTCCACAATATTTTTCATTTTCATGTTGCTCTTTTTTTTTTCTTTTTTCCTTTTTTTTCATTCGTTCTTTAATTTCTCAATTTTATAAGCATCCCGATTCTGATTTCTGAACATAATCATCTGCATCCTTCACACAACCAAATTAGACAAAAGTACCTTTTTTTTTTGGAGGTAATACACCAATCCGAGGGGTGGAGCCAAACAAGGAATTGACGAAGGTTTCACACGCAACACAACTGATAAGGTTAAAGGTAAAAAAAGGCGTTAAAGGTCGGTTTTAGATTTCGAATCATTTGGATCTTCTTAGAGTACAAATTAAGAAGATGTGGGAGTATTCGCATGAAAATTCGATTTTAGGTGTGTAGTGGGAGACTCATTTTTTTGCGTTTTTATATTTTTGTTAGAGACCAGTGTGGTGGAATAGTTTGGTATCTTGCCAACTTCGTTTTTTCTATTTCCTTCTTGTATATTTTGTCCTTCAGTCGGGCATTCCCCAATCGTATGAAACCCATGGAATTAGAAGATCTCTTCACTGGAAAATGCCTTTAATAGGGCTCCTAATGTCCAATGGATCTCTACTAATCTTTCTTTATTATGTAATTGGAGACCTGTCGACCAGGGCACTTGGCCCAGTTGATCGTGTAGCCCCTTCTATAGGGGTGAGGTTCTGGGTTCGACTCCTATGGAGAGGAGGTCAACCCTTATGGTTTACTAACAACTAACAACTAACACTCTACTAATGTATATCGATTGGCAAAAAAATAAAAAAAATTGGAGACCTGTCGGATGTTGACACGTCAAGATATACGTAATTCCAAGGCCTTGAAGGAAGCAATCTGATAGGGAGAGGAGGAAGGAGTAGTCGCACAGAGAGAGCGTGATGCCCTGAGATAACTTGGCAGCGATGACAAAAGTCTCCAGCCGAATGATGTCACCCCGATTATTTGACATCCAAAATCGGCTTAGCCAATAAGCCAAGAGGGCCATCAGGTTGGATTCGGGAGGCATAGGATGCTTCTCTGTATTATTAATGAGATATTATTTTTTTTCAATGTTCAAAAAATTAGTCCTTAGAGATTCTCCAAGGGAGGAGAAAAAGCCTATATTGGTAAAGCATTCAGGGACGGATCAGCAAGAAATTTCGTATAGGGGTGCCAAAACTCAAAACGCTAAAATTCTACGTGTTTGACACGATCGTTGCAATTTAAAGTTTTTGTTTCATATTTGATAATTTACCAGTGTGAAAAAGCTCTTACCATACCAAATACAGACTTTGCTTACCTATGTGGCAAATTGAAGAGGCACTAAGACAAGTGGATGTATTTGTTGCAGAAGAAACTAATCGCCCATACAACTGAACATGGAGTGAGCTCTTTACTCTTATGGTATTGTCAAAGCCACAATGTTTATATCATGCAGTAGAAGTAGAAAAATAATCAGCCATAATGATCACTAATTAGAATTCACAATTAAAATTCTAAGTTCTCACAAAACTATTAAGTAGACAAAGATGAAACCTGCTTTATAGTAAGAGAAGATCCGCTTAAAAAAAAAATCCTAAGCAACTAGGACTTATAGCGTTAACAACATACATATATATATCCTAGCAAAATAATAAAAAACCACGCTCGGCTGGGAAGGATTTTCCCAAACCCAACCCAATTAGTAAACGGGCTTAAAATCTCAACATAGCCCAACTCTATGGGCCTAAATATTTATCCCGAATCCTAAGAAAAAGGGCGGGCTGGGCGAAATTCCGGGCATGTGTGCACCCCTGAGCCTTACACCATTTTAACCAATAAGAGGGAAGGTAATATTCACCCTCTTTCTAAGGAGGGTGACCAAAAATCGCAATCATTGAGATGTAGGTTTTTTTTGTGTGTGTTTTTTTAGTTGAACCCGAAACAGGCCTCTTTTGAGTTTATTCAAACCACCACCATTGGCAACCACCTTGAAAACAAATCCCAAATCAGTCCCTCCCTCAATCTGGAGCATAATCGAATACCCATTTTATATCTCCAATTATCCTGTTTTTTATGGAAATCATATTCTCCTCAACCAAATTCCGCAAATCCATCGCCAATGTCTACATATGCCCATATCTATACATACACATGCAACACGTCTATGCAGATTATGTAGTATGGGCAAAATTGGTAAATCATAGTATCATACTATTATAGGACTGAATCTTAACCCATGACTGTGAAGAGGATGGAAACTACCATGGAAGGTCCACTTAGGACCATGATTTTTTAATTAATCCTCAAATCTATCAATTCGGGAAGCTTTCATAATCCACGTACCATAATATATTTCTGGAATAAGCTCGTCTGCAGTTACCAGTCTCAAGTTGCGAGCTTTCAAGGGTCCTTCTCTGTATGACAAAGACGATTGAAACTGTTCAACTTTTAAATCTTGCCGACAACAACTAGTCATGCCAAAAATCATGTCCATCAAAGAAAAATACAGAGACACATGCACTAAATAAATAAGTTCATATATTGTATCGTTTGATGCTAGCTAGATTGACATTTTTTTCGCACAAATAATATTCTTGATGAGATTTGAAAATTGAATGATTCTTATAGTCACGGGACGGAGGGTCATGTATGGAAAGGGGCCTGGGCATTCCCAACCTTGCTAAACTCACTTCAGTATAATATAAAAACACATTAAACAAGGGGATCGAGTGATTTCTACTTCAAATTGATACCCGCACACCCTTTTTTATTTCTTATTGAATTTTTATGTGTAAAAATTTCACTAAATGACAAACAAAAGAGTGTGGTTATCAATTTGAGGGATGTGAAAATCAATTACAATTTACCATGAATCATAACATACCATATTGGTTCTTTTTATGCGAATATATATGTTTTCCTCAATATCAATAGAAAGTGGCTATGTTTTCTTTTTTTTTAGAATATTATTTCTTAGATTTCGTGATGTTCATGAATAGAAAGTGGCTTGTTTTTTTAAAAAAAAATAAAATAAAACACTTCCTCCATCTCAAATTGCTTGTCTCTTTTGTGAAATCCAACTTTTTAAGGAGACAAAATTATTGTTTATCCTTCGAAACTGTAAAGTTTATTAAGTGGTTTTAAATTGTTTATATATCTTTCAATATAGATCTCAAAAAATATGCAATATGGATCTTTTTTTATAGATCTTCATTAGTTGTTTGATACAATTATACAAAGTTTTAAAAATCATAAAAACATTATATATTAAAAGATATAAACAATTTACAAATGACACGAATTTCAAAAACTATGAAATAAATTAGGAGGCAAAGAATACTTTTAATGGTAAAGCTGAAAATTTGACCCACTTTGATAGTTATTTTAAAAAATAAGACCAACATTTACCTACAATTTGAGCCAGAGCGAGTACTATATTTCTTAGATTTCATACTTGAACATCGAACTATATGTAAAGAAAAACTTAAAAATTCAACAACCATGTGAATATCAAAAATTTCAGGTTCTAAGTTTCGGCTCCCTCTATGTAAATTCTAGCTCCACCCCAAGTGACAGGAAGAGTTTACAAAAAGCCTAAACCTGAGGGTGCAGTCCAACTAAGTAAATTCCAGTATTTTTCTTAGAAGAAAATGAAATCGTGTTTTGAACAATCTTTTTTAGATCTTTACCCTTTGACAAATAAATTTGCAAACTCTTTACCCTTTCACTTTGAAGAACTCCATCGTTAAAAAGTCACCAATGAGGACGCAGGTAACCCTTCCATCGTTATCAACCAATCTTTTCTCGCATTGTCGGGATCTGAAAGCCACAAGTAATATTAACCCACTGCTCATAAACCTTCTTCATCCCAACTATAAAGAATGATATCAATGAGCTATTTCTAACACTGTGAATTTACACCAAAGAGTAGAGTTTTATGGCATTACCCGACTAAATTAGGTGTGAAGATGATGAAGATCGAGACAGATCACACAGGAAATAAAAAAACTCACGATTGAGTGGTAGATATTGACTGAAGATGGATTGACTCGTGAGCAGGTGGAATGAACTCCTTAAAAGTCTACTTTTGGGTGAATTCCAACGAGCTCCCCTGGGGATTTCTATAATTACAGAAATCTCCACTCAAGTTTCACAAATGAAAATGAGCACCACCTTCTTACTTGTTACGAATGAACAACAAAAGATCTATTTGTGTTACGTCCTGAATGAAAATTAGTATGTTGATTGGATCAAAAGCTTAGAATTATCGGACTAAACTGATTTTTAATGATGCCACTTGGAAAAAAAATTCGAGGAAAAGTGTATGAAACATAAATTTTTTTTCATAAATCTCCTTCGAAAATGAAAGTTTTCATGTATTGTATAAAGCCTCTATTTTTAAACTAATGAATGGTTTGAAACTTTTGTGTTAGGCCCATAAGTAGAGCCAACAGTCTGGTTAAATGGATCGGTTCCTATAGATTTATTGTAATTCTAAAAAAACGAAAAATAAATAAATAAAATGCTTGTTCAGTCGAGGTCCCACACGGAATGTAGACCAAGACTTTCAAATTGCAATAACGGTTCGGCTAGTATGTGCATTGGGCTTAGGGTGCTTTGGCAAAAAAGAGAAAAACTGATTTTTTGGTTTTTTTATTTGTCTTTATTCAAAAAAAAAATTAAATTTGTTAGTTTTGCGTCAAGTTTTTGTGGTTTATAGATTCGTCTCGACGAGACGAATCCAACGAGTATAAAATTATGGTCAAAAGTAATATTTTTTTAAATAAAGCTGAAAATAACCCAAAATAAACCAGTTTATTAGTTTAATTTTGGCTTTATTAAAAAAAAATAGTTTCGACCATAAATTTATACTCAAACGAGACGAATCCATAAACCACGAAAATTTGACGCAAAACTAACAAATGCAAAAAAAAAAAATTGAATAAAGACAAAACCAAAAAACCATTTTTTTTTTTTTTTTGCTCAGGACTAATAAAATTAATGCACTGGTCTTGTTCATTAATGTCGCTTTAGTGTAATGATTCTCTTGCCAATTTTCTCTTTCTTGTTAAAAGACATATTTATCCTGCATGTTTTAACTTTATTTCCCGACAATGCCACAAACTATTTTGGATTTTTGGCCTTATTCTCTTTCCTTTTTTCCCCATTTTCAAAATTCTTTTCAAAAGGATTCCTTCTTTTCAGAAAGAATCTTTCTCTACTCATTACCTCATTATTTTATTTCTCTCTATATCTCTCTCTAATCATTATCTCATTATTCTCATTTTCAAAACCCAACCAAACACTATCTTAAAAATTATTCTCAAAAATTTCTTTTCAAAACACAACCAAACACAGCTGTCCCTCTCCCTCTCCCTCTCCTTCCCCTTCCCCTCCCCAAACGTGTTCTCCTAAATAAAATAAAATAAATCTCCTAAAATAAAACTGTTCCCATTTGACCGAATTACCTTTTTTGTTCATAATTCATTAATTGAATCGTGCCTTTAAAAACTTTAAACCTTGCGTGGCTGTTGATATTATGGAGGATGGTCTTGTCTACAAGTGATTATTTGAAGCTCAATACACTACGTGCCGGTATTTTTTCCTATATTTTTCATATTCATAATTTTTTGTTTAACTTTTCGTCAAACTTTTTGGAATTTATCATTCATTTTGAATAGGGGAATAAAAAATGTATAAAATTGAGGAACATATTCTTTAAAAAAATATATATAGGATGACACTAAAGAATTATAATCAGTTTTTATTTCATGAATAAAGATAAAAAACGAAGTATAAAAAAAAGGTGACTTTTTGTCTTTATTAGAACCAAACTGAGTTTTTGTCATAATTATCTACTTGTGGATCCATATTGGGATCGAACCCTTCTACCTGCACAGATGTGTGTGCACCGACCACGTATCGACGGCCTCGGGGACGCCGTCGTGGGTCCCAAACGATCGATCCGAGCCGTTCATCCTTCTCAAAATCAAATTCCGAGTGGACCCATGCGGGAATCGAGGCAATCGGACGGCTGTATGAGCTCGTTCCAAAATCACCCCATTTCATTCAAAAAAAATTCTCTCTCTATCTCTCTCCACTAATCTCGTTGAAACGAACCGATAATACACAAAAATTTGATGCAAAACTAACAAATGAAAAAAAAAATCAAATAAAGATGAAAAAAATTAAGTCAGAGACTTTTTAGATAAAATTTTGAGTACAGGGAGGATACCACGTGGTACCGTACCTCTCGGCACATCCGGGACATCCAAACAATGCAACCAACAGTCCAGATTGAAAGTGTCATTCGATACATTTTTGGACGGCTCGGATGTGTCAATGGGACTCCATGCCACCCATACCCTATTTGCACACAAAATTTTCTCGACTTTTTAGGCCAAAACACAAAATCGAATTGTGTGAGCGCTATGTGCACATGCACAGATATCTATGCGAGTTACTGTTAATTTTCCGGGCTGGAGAAAAGTCAGGTGGAGAAAAGTAACAAGTCATTTCAGAAAACCTGTTCTTGTACCCTCAACCATGGCAGTAGACCTCAACCATGGCAGTAGACTTCCAAAGTGATGCTTTTGCATTATTGCAAGGCAAATGCTAACTTGAGCCGACAGGGCTCACGTTTGTGCAGCACACCTGTCTTTCTCAAATAAGGGGCCCGACAGTGCTCTGACCAACGGTTCCACACGGAAAGCTTCAATTTCTTTGGTTTGGTTTTTATTGGAAAATGCTAAGGTGTGCCCAATAGGCATATGTTAAGATTGAAAAAGTGTATTGAAATGTGTGAAAAGTATATAGGAACATGTGAAAATGTATTAAAAAATGTAAAAGGTGTGAAATGTGTGTTGTTTTTGTTTGTTTGTGTACCTAGTTGACACACGTTAACAAGACTCAACCCTTAAGTTTTTTACCATCCAAAATCCTGAGTGCTAGTATATTGGTGAGTCAAGTGCGTTGTTCAATTACCTAAACATCAAATTTTAAGCCTTATTCCCTTCAACTTTTTTGCACATATCAAATTTTTTATGTTCCGTAATTCATCTCAACGAGAAATTTAAAAAACACAAAATTATTATGAAAACTCAAGCAAAGATAAAATCTAAAAAAATGTAAAAAATCACACAGAATTAAGGGAACAAGCTCTATATGATTAATTAGAAGAAAGATTAAACAGCGAAAATGAGATGGTACTAGAGTGAAGTTGATGGTGACCGAATAGGACAGTCGAGCTTTTTCGTGCGGGACCGCTTTTAACAATAATTAAGCAGAATGTTTCATGTATAGAAAAATTACTCAAAAAGTATCTAAAATTTAAAAAGTGACTCAGATTTTACTTGAAAATATATTTAAGCCACTCGTTCTCAAATTTTGAATACTTTTCTAAATTGCTTTTCTTAACACTTAACATTGGTGATAATTAAGCATTGTAGGCCCTTGCTCTGTTAAAGACTTTCTTTAAAGTCTTCGTCTACTCTTGATAGGAGTATTTCTAAAGCTAACGTGTATTTAATAGGCACACGTTAAAATAAAAAAAACGTATTAAAATTTTGAAAAGTATACAGACATATGTGAAAATGTATTGTGTAAAAGGTGTATTACAATGTGTTTTATTTTGTTTGTTTGTGTAGTTATTGTGTGTTCATTGGGCACATATTAGCAAGACCGTTCAACAATAATGCTGGTTAATAGTACGGATCAGCTGTGTCACATGTCTTTCAACAATAATGTTGGCTAATAGTACAGAGTAATAATTTTGAGGATTAGTACAGTACAAAAAATAAACCAAGAAAAAAAATATAAAAGTGTCTCGGAAGGTTGAGATCCGTTTGGTGTACTATTTAAACAGTGTATCGAACGGATCACAACCATCCAATGCACTTTCATGTTTTTTTCTTGTGGTTTCTTTTCCAGTTTCCTACACTTTTGCAATAATTTTTGTGAGACCAGTTGAGATGGTTGTTTTTCCGACTCTAATCGAGCTCCTGCTAGCATTTTATGGAGAAAAATTTGACTGCGTGTAGGGTAAGGATAATGTGGTGTCCGACCGTGAATCTCAGTCTTCAAAAGTTAATTTTGAAAGCCGAGATTCGTGATGGGTATCGCCACCTATTACTCGTCCAACACCCAAGTCCTTCTCCAAATTATGAGATTAATCTCTTATATATATATATATATAAAGTAGCTCAGACGCCGAAGTTTAAAAAAAAAAAATTCATGCCACTTATGTCACGTCCTTGACCCGCCCCTGTAGATCTCAGTCACAACAGAGCGTTGGTGAATCACACCCACACATTTCTTTTTTATGGGAGATGTATGAGAGAGTTTTCATTTAATGTATCAAACCTCGGTCTTGAAACTAATGAATGATTTGAATCATTTCCGTTGCACCATAAAAAATGAACGATTTGAAACTTTTGTGTTACGGCTGTAAGTGAAGCCCACGATCTGGTTTGTGCACTATCGGTGTAAATGGATCGGTTCCTATTGATTTATGGCATTACTAAAAAAACGAAAAAAAAAAATCAAAAAAAAAAAAGCTGGTTCACTTGGTCCCACACGGAAAGTAGACCAAGACTTTTAAATTGCAATAATGCAACTTTAAACAGTAAAGCAAGTCTTTCTCAAATGAGTGGCCTGAGTACTTGTGTGTTGATGAGTCAAGCGCATTTAGGTGAACTCTTCTATGTGCACAGATGGTGCAGAGATGGGTCTCGGAGACCCACTTGTGGGTCCCAAACGAACGATCCCAGCCGTTCAATCATCCTAGAATAAATTTTCATGGGGCTCCGCGAGAAATCAGCTTCATCGGACGTGTGTAAGTGGTTGATCCAAAAATCTCCCGTTTCATTCAAAACCGTATTAATGATTGGAGAGAGATAGAGAGGAAAATAAAAATAATATTTAAAAATAGGGGTAATAATAATTGAGAAAATTGATTCTTGAAAACCAAAACGAACAAGGCCTTAATTACCTAACATCAAATTAGTAAGCCCTCGTTCCCTTTAACTTTTCGCACAGGTCAAAATTTTTAGGTCTGTAATTCATTTCAATGAGAGAAATTTAAAAAGCCCAAAATTATTATGAAAACTCAAGCAAAGATAAAATCTAAAAAAATGTAAAAAATCACACAAAGAATTATGGGAACGAGCTCTATAAGATTAATTAGAATAAAGATTAACCAGCGAAAATGAGATGGTACGAGTGTGAAGTTGATGGTACAAGAGTGAATAGGACAGTTGAGCTTTTTCGTGCGGGACCGCTTTTAACAATAAGCAGAGTGTTATATGTATAAAAAAAATTACTCAGAAAATATCTAAAATTTAAAAAGTGATTCAGATTCACTTGAGAATGGATTTTAAGCCACTCGTTCTCAAATTTTGAATACTTTTTGGATTGTTTTTCTTAACATTCCTGATAATTAACCATTGCAATAATGATACGGTCACACACCCCAAACCACACTCAGCCACACACAGGCCACTGTTCACCTGGGCCCCGCCCACTTGGCCCCCCGAAATTTAAATAAAAAAAAAAAAAAAACGAAAATTTTGAAATCCCATCGTCTGGGTTTCATTTTGAAATCCCCAAATCGTCTGGGGTTCATATTTTCGCTCCAGATGAGAAAAGCGTGAGAGAGAGAGAGAGGAGAAGAGGGACGAAGACGAATCACCCAACGCCGTCCACCATCACCACCAGCGACCCAACGCCGTCCTCTACCACCAGCGACTCCACCACGACGGCCAATCGAAGAAGACCTACAACTCAACCATTCGACAGACGTATGACACCTTCTCTCTCTCTCTCTCTCTCTCTCTCGATTTGTAGATTTGTAGAGATTAGGGATTATTTCCCAAAATTTAGGGTTCCAAATTCGAAAACCCTAATTTTTTTTTGAATTCCAAATTCGTTCGCAGGGTTCCAGATTTGTTGATTTTGATGGTATAGAAGTGGGCAAATCCTGATTCCTCCATGCCGAACTGCATTATTGATTTTCTGAGGTAGCTTGTACAGGTTGGTTAGGTTTGATGTTGAGATGTCAGATGGTAGAGCCTTATTGTTTTTCTTTTCGTGGGTGTTTTCTGCCACAATCTGGTTGGTCACTGTAACTGTGACTAAAACTCAAAATTTTGCTGTTTCCAAATTGTGTTGGTACAGATTGAAACTCAATTGTTGTGCCTATGAATTTTGGTCGTGTTTATGGGTGGATCACAAAGCATGATATTACTTGCATATTTTCAGTATTTATTGTGATGCATCATGAAGTATTACCCGTTGCTTCATCCACTTGTTGAAAAATTGAAAGCACTAGATTTCTTTCTTTTTAAAAATAGACCTTAGATTGTTTGCTTTATTCTTTTCGCAAGTTAATTGGAGTTTCTGCTTTGCAGATTCAAAGGTGTTAGAGCTATTAAGTATAAAAAGAAGAATTGGAATAGAAAAGATCAACCAAGGTAAGCCTGTTCTTGATATCAATAAAAGGTAAAATCCACCATACATTGTTGGTATGACTTTTTGTTGAGATGATTGCCGTACCTAAGATAAGAAGAAAAATTGACACACTATAATTTGTTGATTTACACATCTAGCAATAAAAGAAGTGTTGTACTTAATTTCAATTAGTCCATTGGGAGCAAAATGATCTGAACAAGCAGTATTGATGCTCGAGTGTCAAATTTTGGATTAGAGTTCGGTCTCTGGGGGTTGATTTGGTGTTGTTTTGGCTTTGTGTTTGTGTATGCTCAAGTACCCTACACCAGTAGATCAAATGTTCCTCCTTTCCTTGTTTTTTTTTTTTTTTTTTCATTTTGTAGTTTCTCCATCTGCATAAATAGTGACACTGTCCATGGTTGTGCAGGTCGACAGAGGACACATTGAACATTTGGGCAATATGAAGCACATGCTGACCTCACCACATGTTCCTGTATCTCTGATTGCTGCTGCTAACATCCGTTATCGTACTGAAGAAGAAATATGAACATCCTTGAGACTGATTTAGCTACTCATTTTCCAGTGTTTATTCAATGACGAAGGCAATGACTTCTGAATTGGTATACGGTAGACAACTCACAGTCATAAAGGAGACATCTTCAGCACCCTCAATGTAATCCGAGGAAGCAGGAAAGCCAAGCCATCAAAGTGACACTTTCAGAGTGTCCGTGTACCTAAGAGTTGCACTAGAAAAGTTGCTTAGACTTGTGCCATTTGTTGTCGTCGTGCCATTTTGATGAGCTTCTCCTAAACTTTGTAATAGTTGGGATATACAATGGATTTGTGTGTATTCATTCATCTAAGAGACAAGCAATGTATTCCATTTCATTAAACTTATAATGTAATCTTGTTCATCTGCAATTCAATTTTTCATAGCTTCAACAGCCGCTATCATACTTCTGGACCAGGTTGTCAATGGATATACCAACATGATAACAACAGACTTGACAAAGTCCAAATTGGATTAGTGCTTTGGTTATTGGATTATATTATGTTGTGCCTTATTTGTCGATTGTCTGATGAGACGCTAAGACGTCGGGTATGCAATAAAATAGGGGAAATGCTGCCCAAATTTTTGCAAAAGTAGCAACCTAAACTCAGTTTTATGCACTTTTATAGCAATTTCAGCAACCTAAAGTCATATTTCTGCACTTCTAAATTTTTTAGGCAACAAATAATCAGATACATGGATTCTACAACAGTTTTAGCACCTCAAACTCAATTTTCTGCACTTCCCGGGCAGTTTCAGCATCCAAACTCAATTTTTTTGCAATTTTACAGCAGTTTCAGCAGCTGAAAAATGGTTTTCTGCACTTTTAAATGCAGTTTCAGCAAGATTTTTGTTCATAAAATGCACTTTCTTAATGCTCTTATAGCACAATATGCATTTCTTAATGCTCCTATAACAAATGGATACGATAAAAACTAAATACTTCATTGATACACAAAAAGGGTTCCAACAATTACCATTCCATTAACAATCAGGACACGATACAAAGAGGACACGGTACAGAGAGGACACGATACAGACACGATACAAACAGGACACGATACGATAAAAAAAAAAGAGTAAAATACATTCCATTCACCAACCAAGTGTTCTACTTTTCCTCATTATTCATTCCATTCATCATTTGTAAAAACGTTGGTTGAACACCTTGGCATTCTTGCAATTGACTTCCCATGAAACTTGATTGTGGTGTTCCCCAACCTTGTGGCCCTCCTCTTATTGCACTTTGCGTGGTCGGCATAAAGTTTGGTGGACTTTGGAAGTTTGGTGGATTTTGGAAGTTATGGCCCATCATGGTTGGCCACATTAATGGTCCCATATGTGGCCACATTAATGCTCCCATGGCGCTTGCATTATTCTGCCATATCAAAAAAATGAACATAAATCAAGACCAATTAATTAAGACTGTAACAAGAAAAATACCAAGCTCATTAGTTACTTACATTGAGATTGGCATTTACAACACTCTCTTGTGTTGTTCCCACATTGACAACCGCAATATCTCCGATCTCCTGAAATTAACAAATGATATTACTACGAATCATTCATTCAATATATCTATAAGGCCATATTAACTAGTAAGGAAAAAATCAAAACAAAGTTTATACCTTAACTTGTTCGTTGGACACGGCGGCCTTTCCAGTCGTCAAGCATTTCTTCTTAACTGCTTCCCTTTTCTTCTTGACAGCTTTTTCCACAATACTTTGCTTCCTTTTACACGGTGGTCTCCCCTTTCGAGTAACGCTTTTAGGGTCAAGTATGTTTGTGCTTTGCTTGGAAGGTATAGCAATATCTCCAAATGAGTAAGAATCAACCGTATCAGCAACCATATTGCTTGCACAAACAACCTGGGTTTCAATCACCTTGGTTTCAATGAGCTGCCGTTTGTACTCCCGCCCCTGTGCCATCACCTCATTATACTTCTCTTCATTGTCTTCCACCAAGTCGGCAATCTCCTTATAGAGATTGCAAACATTGTCATTCCGGCGCGCTTCAATGCTTTTCGCCGATTTATCGTAACTTATCTGAACTTTAGTGTGAGCCCTTTTCACATTTTTGCACCATCTTCTCAACACATACTTTTCTGGAGCTTTGTGAATTCCCCTAAGCTGGTACACAAACAGTTGATGCTTACACACCATTCCTTTAGACTCAAACAACCGGCAATTGCAATGAGTTTCATTTGTTTCACCATTAAAATGAATTTTAAATGGCACACACTTCTGAAATTCGTCTTCTCCTTCTCCAACGGTAACCAACTCTTTCACTTCATATAACGTCACAACATCACCTATTTTGGTTTCACCTAAAGAACATACCATTTTTCCACAATATTGCTCATGAAACTGTCTAACCTTGTTATGAGTGTAAGCACTTTGAAATTGCTTCTCCAACCCATCGTGAGTTATGCAAGGAATGAACGTGTGCCAACTAGTGTGATCTTCTTGTTTTTCATTTTCCACCTTTTTCGTCAATGCATTTTCATATTGCTCAACGAATTGTTTCAAGGTCGTCGTTGAACTAATGTTTTTCCAGGAAAACAAACAATGAACAACGAAAATAATGCCCAAATGGTTGAGATTGCAAAAGTTCAAAATCGTTATATTCACAGCTCTTTCTAACAAAAATAGGGGATTACCTCTTTCTTCTTCTTCGTACTCCAGCAGCAGCAATAATGGATCTCAGATGTCAGGTGTTTGGTCTCAGATGTTTGATCTTCTTCTTCTTTCTTCTTCTTCGTTGATGGCTTCCCTCTCTCTGTCTATCAGACGCCCGCGAAAAATGAAACCCAGACGAAGATGATTTGGGTCTCAGATGTTTGATCTTCTTCTTTCTTCTTCCTCGTTGATGGCTTCCCCTCGCCCGCGAAAAATGAAACCCAGACGATTTGGGTCTCAGATGTTGGTTGATGGCTTCCCCTCTCTCTCTCACACGTTGATGGCTTCCCCTCGCCCGCGAAAAATGAAACCCAGACGATTTGGGGGTTTTTCAAAATTTTTCGTTTTTTTTTTTTTTTTAAATTTAATTTCGGGGGGCCAAGTGGGCGGGGCCCAGGTGAACAGTGACCTGT
Source organism: Vaccinium darrowii (assembly GCA_020921065.1). Lineage (NCBI taxonomy): Eukaryota > Viridiplantae > Streptophyta > Magnoliopsida > Ericales > Ericaceae > Vaccinium > Vaccinium darrowii. The sequence continues at coordinate 47,513,719 of CM037161.1, forward strand.
GTGTGGCTGAGTGTGGTTTGGGGTGTGTGACCGTATCATTATTGTAACCCTTGTAGGCCCTTGCTCTGTTAAAGACTTTTGAAGTCTTGTCTACTCTTGATAGGAGTAATATTTCTGAAGCTCGTTCCCCAATGCCGTCCTTCTCCTCAGTCGAAGGACCACTTCCATCAACTGTGTTATGTGTCTTTCAGACAATGGAAAATGTTAATGTGTACTCAATAAACACACGTTAAAATTTAAAAAGTGTATTAAAATTTTGAAAAGTATATAGAAATATGTAAAAATATATTAAAAGTAAAATATGTATTGCAGTGTTTTTTATTTTGTTTGTTTGTGTAGTTATTATGTGTCCATTGACCACATATTATTAACAAGACAGTTCAACAATAATGCTGGTTAATAGTACGGATAAGCGGCGTCACGTGTCTTTCAACAATAATGCTGGTTAATAGTACAGAGTAATAATTTTGAGGATTAGTACAGTACCCAAAAAAAAAAACCAAGAAAAAATATATATAAAAGTGTCTCGGACGGTTGAGATACATTCGGCTTACTATTTAAACAGTGTACCAAACGGATCACAACCGTCCGATGCACTTTCACGTTTTTTTCTTGGTTTCTTTTCCAGTTTCGTACACTTTTCCAATAATTTTTGTGAGACCAGTTCAGGAGGTTGTTTTTCCGACTCTAATCGGGCTCCTGCTAGCATTTTATGGGGGAAAATTTGAGTGCGTGTAGGGTAAGGATAATGTGGTGTCTGAGCGCGAATCTCAGCCTTCAAAAGTTATTTTAGAAAGCTGAGATTCGCGATGCGTATTGCCACCTATTACTAGTCCGACACCCAAGTCCTTTTCTAAATTATGAGATTAATCTTTTATAGATGAAGATGGATATATACTCCCTCTGTCCCATTTTAAATGCTCCCCATGAATATCGGTGTCATTTTTAAATATCTATATCTTTATTGGTAATGTTTTCAGAGTTTTTAAAAAATTTGTCTAATAGAACTAATTGAGATCTATCAAATAAGATCCATATTGCATATAAAATACATTATAGAATGAAAACTATAAGAGTTTTAAAAAAGCACGCATAACAGTAGGGTGCAACTAAATTGGGACGGAGAGAGTATAAAGTAGCTCAGACACTCGAAGTTTAAAAAAAAGAAAAGAAAAAGAATTCATGCCACTTATGTCACGACCTTGACCCGCACTTGTAGGTCCCAGTCACCCAAGCTAATTAACACACATAACATCATGTAATCGCATACTTAAGAGGGGCAAGAGTGCGTATATGACAGGTAAATAAGTCCTAAGTATTATAAGAATATTAAGTATTATAAGAATGTTAAACAGTAGCTTGAGCACTAAAATTCTTGATAAGAAGAAGTCCATTGTAACTCTCGATGGAGCAAGAAAATTCTTGGTGCGTGTCGCAGGGGTGGCCGGTAGCAAGGTGGCTCTCGGTGGAGTGGGTACTCTCGATAAAAATTCCTGGTGTGTACGGCACCTGGCTGGCAAGCAAAGCAAGGTGGCTCTTGATGGAATGGGTGCGGTAAATAAGCCCGAGTTCGGACACGGTGTTAGAAAGATAGATCAAGAATTAAGGGGGAGTCAAGTTGATCAGATCGAGGGGTGTCTATGCCCAAGGCATGGTTCACACATAAGGGGGAGATTTTTTAGAACGTGTGTGAAAGATTGAGTTCCACATTGGATGAACAGAAAAAGAGACCTTAATATACAATTGGGTGGCTCACCACTTACAATGCTTAACATTTTAAATGGATATGAGTCATTCAATGTATATTAGATCCATGTAATGTGGTGAACTCTATAGCCACCGCTTCGGCCCCCCTTAAAAATGTAAAAAATAGGGGCCCCTAAACATGAAAGCCTATTATATATTGTAATGGTTGTTTATTTTTGGATGACTACATATTTGAATTTGTTCAATGATAATTTTCTTGTAATGGTTTTTTAGGAAGATATGTGGTGAAATTTTTTATTATAAAAACTATATGGAGGGTCTCCTCTAATGAATCTGTTTCAAGCCTCCAAAACTCATAAGCCGGCACTGAATATCCCCCAACAGATTGGGCCTACGCGCACAAGGGAAGAACCTTAGGCGAATCAGGCTCCCAACAGAGAGTTCCTCCATAGATCCATTGTGAACTGTTGTGGCTCCCGAGGAATAGGCAGTTGCCGAACCTCATAAATCTTGTGTGTTCTATCTATCTCTCTTTCCCTCAATTTCTTTGGTTTGATTTTTGTGATTCGTAGCATCCAAGATCCTTAGTGTTTGTGTGTTGATGAGTAAAGTGAACTGTTCAATTACCTTACATCAAATTAGCGGCCTCGTTTCCTTTAGTTTTTTACACACGTCAAATTTTTTAAGTTATATAATTCGTCTCGACGAGAGAAATTTAAAAAATACAAAATTACGACAGATATAGTCTCCTTTGGCTAAATCCAATATTTGGTTTTTTGGTTTTTTTAGTTTTGTCCTTTTTTTTTTTTTTTTTGCATTTGTTAGTTTTCGGTTTTTTTGCCATAATTTTTCGTTTTTATTCACAAAACTTTAAGTTTGGCTAATAATTTTATACTTTTTAGATTTTTCTCGTCGAGACAAGCTAAGAAACCACAAAAAATCGACCGAAAACTAACAAATGCAAAAAAAAAAATTGAATAAGGACAAAACCAAAAAATCAATTTTTTGGATTTAGCCAAAGGATGCCAAATCTAAAAAGTGCAAAAAAAATTACACAAATAAATTAAAGGGTACGAGCACTAAGATTTATTAGAATGAAGATTAGCAACTAGCGAAAATTTAGATGGTACGAGTAAAGTTGAGAATTCGGTGGAACAACAAATTTTAAGACTTTTTTCGTGCGGGACCGCTTTTAACAATAATATAATTGAGCATTGTAGGCCCTTGCTCTGTTAAAGTCTTGGTCTTCTCATGATATTGCTGAAGCTCCTTCCAAATGGACCGTCCTCTGCTCAGTCGAGGGACCACTTCCATCAACTGTGGCATGTGTCTTTCAAGTTTTAACAATAATGCTGTTTTTTTTTTTTTTTTAAAGCAACAGGAAACATAACCAATGCCGGTTAGTAGTACGGAGTAATAATTTTCGTGAGAGCAGTTCAGATTGATGTTGTTCGACTCTAATCGAACTCCCGCTACCAAATTATGGAGAAGAATTTGGGTGCGGGTAGGATAGCGATAATATAGTGTTCGAGTGCAAATCTCAGCCGTCCAAAAGTATTTTGAACAATCAAGATTCACAACGGGTATCGTCACATGGTACCCGTCCGACACTCAAAGTTTTCTCTAAATTATGACATTAATCTCTTATAGATTAATGGAGATGGATGTAAAGTAACTTAGGCACTCTTAAAAAAAAAAATTCAAGCTCTTATGTCAAGACCCTGACCTGCCCCTGTAGATCTCAATTCCAACAGCGTCAATGAAATCATCACACAGGCTAATCAATACACATAACATCGTGTAATCACATAACTAAGAAGGGCCAATGTGCGTAATCAACAAAAGCCTATTTATGAACTTACATATAAAAGGATTATTATAGCTCACAATTACACCTCAGAGCTGTGTGTATATGACATGTAATAAACAAAAAAAAAAAAAAAAATTCTAACTATTACAAGATCGTCAAATGGTAGATTGAGCACTGTAAACAGTACAACTACTGATTTACCCAACATACGCTTCAAACCCACATGAAAGGAAATGTTGGGATTTTTGCACATGTTTTTAATGCTTTTGAAAAAGTATAGAAAATAATGTTAGTTTGGCTTTGGAAATGTGAAGCTCGGTGGAGTAATTAAAATGGGTTTGGTGGTGATCAATTAGGTTGGTTTTTTTTTTTTCCAAAGATTGGCCGGCTATTGATGTGGATTCCCAAAGTTGTTGCTGCTGCCTCATGAAGCTGAAAAGTTTCCTACGTGCTCTCTATTGTTCAGCCTTTTCTTGTATTTAAATAGTAGTGCATGTGTGCCGTGTGTGTTAAAAAGGAAAGAAAAACATTTATGCCGTGTGTGTTGGTTTTGAGAGAGATCAAGTGCACTGTGTGTGAGAGTATATTGGTGAGTGTGAGATGTAAAAATACAAGTGAGTGTGGGATTGGGTTGGATATTTTTTATCTCATTGTAACTCATCCAATATAGTAAAAAGTGTTCTCTCTCGTGGGCGTACCCGATTTTGGGGAACCACATAAAATTGTTTGGGTTCTTTGTTTCGGTTTGTTTGTGCGTGTGGTGTGTTTGTTTGATCGATCCATAACAGGAAACACATCATCCTATTCTTCACTACCTGAAAGGTGGAATATTTTCATAAGCTGAAGCTCATATAAATAACCAATTTACATGCTTTCCGAAACGGTACCCAGTATCGATCAGTACCGGTATTGTATCGTACTAGTAGAAACATCGGTACCCAAAGCCGATACGGGATTCAGAACATTGATTGTGAGAGCCTGGGCATAGTCCCACATCGAAAAGTTAAGGAAGTTTGGGTCAGTTTTTTTTTATAAGGTTTGGCCCACTAGCTGCTCCTAACTCGAGGTTAACCTTTTGAGACACGTGGTTAGGCTAAGGATTAATAGGATAGATGGGGCGGGTCGTTACATCATTCTCGCTCATCAATACCCAAAACCTCTGTCTACGCAAAATTCCTTACTCACACTCTTTCTCTCTCTCTCTCTCTCTCTCTCTCTCTCTCTTTCTCTTGTGGATACCCTGCAAAAATTTCACAAAATGGTCTGGAGAACAATTTCAATTGATGGATGGGAGTTGCCACCAGGGTTTGAGGACTGTACCCGAGAAACCAGTTTGAAAATGACTATTTTGCCCTTGGGATAAAAAATATTGCACCAGTCTACTTTTATTGAGATTTCTCGGGTCCGAGAGCTAGGTTACGAGAGGGGAAGAAATTTAAAGCACCCCTCTCCCC
>CM037161.1:47518789-47687462 GCA_020921065.1 Vaccinium darrowii
GGCACGATTACCGGTCTCTACTCAATGCTCAAGAGATTTTAAGAAAACTTTGTTTCGATGGACTTTATTCATGAAAGGTATGCAATAACACATAAATGCACTTGAAAGCCAAAACATGGTACGTGGATGCTTTTGCTAAGTGTCATGTATTCATAGTGTTATGGTGACATACAATATGTTAAACAACTCAAAATGTGACTAATCAACACTGGAAACCCTCAAAATAGATCCACAAACAACGCACGATTGCACCCGGATTGCATTTCCCACATCCGTACTGAACAAGTCCAGACACCTAGACTCAGTGTAGACACCTGGAGTGAGCAAGTCCAGGCACCTGGACTCTGTGTAGGCACTTGGATTAAGCAAGTCCAGGCACCTGGACTCAGTGTAGGCACCTGGATTAAGCAAGTCCGGGCACCTGGACTCCGTGTATGCACCTGGATTGAGCAAGTCCAGGTGCCTGGATTAAATGTAGGCACCTGGAGTGAGCAAGTCCAGGCACCTGGACTTCGTGTATGCACCTGGATTGAGCAAGTCCAGGCGCCTGGATTCAATGTAGGCACCTGGAGTGAGCAAGTCTAGGCGCCTGGAGTGTATCACAATGAGATTTTTGTTGGTGCAAAAATCCGGGAGTCTTCGGGAAACTGAACTTGTTGATGATGGAACTTGCTTCGAGGCACGTTACTGAGTCGCTTTCCGAAAACAGTATTCGCCCCCACTGTTAGGTGTGCACCGGGTTGATAGCGAATCTGTCCGAGGATACAACGAAGCCCGATCAATTCAATGATCTTCTGCCTGCGTCCGCACAAACGAAGGACAGACAGAATACCGAGTCGTAATAGAATCGAAAGAACCAAGGAATTGCTGGCACCGTTTCTGCAGAGTAACGGTACAGCAAAACTAGAAAACAATCTGTAGTAATTTTGGCAGAGTAACAAGGCTAGAATTCGGTGTTGATCATCCAAATGAATGTAATTCTGGGTGTTATTTATAGGCCCAAAAGTACCTCTTCACTTAAGGACACGCCCCTTAGTGAATAGGCTTGAGTTTGGGTCATAACCCTCCGTTTAGAGTTGCATCCGTACACGAACTTGTGCCTGAAATCCGCGAGCTAACGAACCGGTATCGATACCCCTGGCAGAGGTATCGATACCTAACCTTCTGTTCGCAAGATAGCAACCCGTGTGCCACATCAGCGACACCTTACCGCCAAGTGGCAATAAGAAAGGGCGCCTACAAGGCGCCTCGCGCCGACGTGCTAAGTGCAAAGTGCGCCATCAAAGCGCCACACAGCCCACTGCCACGCTCACGCACGCGCGCGGGTGCGGGTGCGTATGAGTGTGTTCCATCACCGGCTACGCTGGTAATGTGCGCAACACCATAGGTGCCTTGCTACTTAACATTATGTGAACATTATAGAAATGTTTCCACATATATACAACTCAAACATCTCCTCACTAGCCGATGTGGGACAAAACCAAAACACAACAATAAAAGCTTTCTAAAAGGCACAAGGAATATTTTGATAAAACCCAAATAAAAACCCATTTATTTTGATAATTTCCAACAATCCCCCACCATTTTCAAAATAAAGATGAAGCCTTGGTTCCTTTGAAAAGACTTGTGCATCAATGAAGGTATCTCACGATTTTAACCATCACCTAGTGAAACACATCAAAGTTAGTCGGAACGCATGGTAGACTTGTCTTTTAACCAGCGATCCTATAATGACCAACCGGACACGTTTCACGCACGCATCTTGCCTGACTCATGTATTCAAAATTGCCGACACGTGGATTGGCCGTGTGTCTATATCCTGTTTCGTGAGTGCTCTAAAGTTCTAGCCCGTGAACCTATAGAAGGCGGCACCACCCTCACACTCATATAGGTAGACTTAAGAATGCCCCTGTAATGACAGCATCCACCTAACTAAACCGTTAGAAGTCTATTAAGAGCTAAGTAGCTCACCTCCTCCTTTAAATTACAGGTACCAAACACTTTACCATAGGATGGGTGTAACCGGTAAGTGCTTGCCATCACGACTTATGGTGTAGTTTGCTCATTGAACCCAAGGACTTGAAGCTAAACAAGCGTTGGGTCGAGTTTCCACCAAGAGTGATTATATTTCAGTGGGCTTAAGTCCCATCCCCTGTGATGTTTTCCACACCAAATCTCTTGCAAGACCTTTTGTTAAAGGATCCGCCAGGTTTTGACCTGACTTGACATAATCTATGGTTATCACCCCATCGGTTATCAAATTCCTCACATAGCTATGTCGAAGTCCTATATGCCTGGACTTCCCATTATATACCTGGCTGTAAGCCCGTGACAGTGCCGACTGACTATCACAATGCAAAGATATTGATGGCATAGGTTTTGGCCACATGGGAATCTCCCATAACATACTCCTTAGCCACTCAGCCTCTTTGCTACCCGATGCTAGTGCCACAAACTCGGCTGCCATAGTCGAATCTGTAATTATGCTCTGTTTCTTTGATCCCCAAGAAACTGCACCACCACCAAGAGTGAAGACCCATCCACTTGTTGACAAGTGATCTTCATTCTCGGCTATCCAGCTAGCATCCGTGTATCCTTCTAGAACCGATGGATACCCACTATAGACTATCCCATAGTCTATAGTTTTCTTTAAATACCTCAAAACCCGATTAACCGCATTCCAATGAATATCACTCGGGTTATGCGTATACCTACTCAGTTTACCCACCGCATAAGCAATGTCCGGCCGAGTAGATGTCATTGCATACATCAAGCTTCCTATCACTCTAGAATAATCTAGTTGTGACACTGCTCTACCTGTATTAGGATACAACTTTGCATGTGGATCATAAGGTGTAGAGATCGGAGTACAATCAAAGTGATTAAACTTCTTTAGTATCTTCTCAATATAATGAGATTGAGAAAGAACTATGTTTCCTCCTTGCCTTGTAATTCTAATTCCTAGAATTACATCAGCTACACCCATATCTTTCATGCTAAAACTAGATGAAAGCATATCCTTTGTGCTTTGTATGCTATCTAAATCAGTCCCAAAGATAAGCATATCATCCACATATAAACACACGATTACACCTCGATTTTCAGTAAATTTGCTATAAACACATTTATCTGATTGGTGTATCCTAAACCCGTTTGATACAATTACCTTATCAAACTTCTCATGCCACTGTTTAGGTGCTTGTTTAAGTCCGTACAGAGACTTAACAAGTTTGCATACTTTGTGTTCTTGTCCTTGCACAACAAACCCTTCCGGTTGCTTCATATAAATTTCTTCATCCAATTCACCATTCAAAAATGCAGTCTTTACATCCATTTGGTGAATATGAAGTTTATGTATCGAAGCTATGGCAAGAAGAACTCTAATAGTAGAGATCCTTGCTACCGGTGCATAGGTATCGAAGTAATCAATACCTTCCTTTTGTGTAAAGCCTTTGGCAACCAACCGTGCCTTAAACTTGTCTATCGTGCCATCAACTTTCATTTTCTTCTTGAAAATCCATTTACAACCAATGGCCTTGGAACCTGGTGGCAAATCAGCAAGAATCCATGTATCATTACCCATGATAGAATCCATTTCATCTTGGATTGCTTCTTTCCAGAAAGCACAATCTTGCGATTTCATAGCCTCCCCAAAGGTCAAGGGATCCGATTCCACATGATATGAAACCATAGTATGATTACAAGTAGTGTCTCTAGTTCCTTCAACTAGGTACACTATAAAGTCAGGACCAAAAGACTTCGCAACTCGAGCCCTTTTACTTCTCCTAAGTTCGCCCTGTTCCGTAGGTTCTGCCTCTATTTCAGGCCCATAAGAGATTGGTTCATTCTCTTCATTAACCTCTTTCGGAATAGGAACAAACCTATTTTCATAGAACACAGCATCCCTTGATTCAATTATGGTATTAACTCCATACGAATCATTCGGCTTGGAAACAAGAAACCTATATGCCTTACTATGTAAAGCATAACCAAGGAATATGCATTCAATTCCTTTTTCACCCAATTTCTTCCTTTTGGGTTTCGGCAATCTCACAATTGCTCTACAACCCCAAGTTTTAAAATAACTTAGGTTAGGTTTCTTCTTTTTCCATAACTCATATGGAGTTATTTGTGACTTCTTGAGAGGTACCCTATTCAAAATGTAAGCAGCGGTAAGTATGGCTTCGCCCCACAAACCAGTGCCTAATCCTGAATTGCTAAGCATAGCATTAACCATCTCTGTTAAAGTCCGATTTTTCCGTTCAACCACTCCATTTTGTTGTGGAGTATATGGTGCCGTTTTCTCATGAATTATGCCAACTGACTCACAGTAATCGGGAAAATAATATTCACCACCCCTATCAGACCTTAAACGCTTTATAGTTTTTCCACATTGATTTTCAACTTCAGTTTTGAAAGTGATAAACTTTTCTAGAACCTCATTTTTTGAGTGTGTTAGATGCGTAATATCACAGATATAAGCGCCTAAGTAGGGCAAATTAGCGCATTAGAGGCGCGTTGTATTTCATTTTCCACTTGATTCGGTGTCGTCTTTTGTTCTTGGTGATTTTGTTTGTTTTGTAGGAAACGGGCCGGAAAGGAGCACGGAAAGTGACACAAGGCATCGGGCATGTGGGGAACCGGTGGGACCCAAGCAAGGACGATCAAAAAGCTGGGAAAAAGTCAACTTAGAGGCCGGTATCGATACAGGGAATGTCCTGTATCGATACCCAAGCACCAACCAGAAAACAGAAGCAACTGGTATCGATACAGGACTTATCCCGTATCGATACCGAGGCCCTTATTTTGCCCATCTGACTTTGCCACGTGTGTTGACTTTGGGAGGGTATTTATACCTCGTTTTTACTCCGAATTAGGGTTCGAACTTGGTCTCAATTTTTCTAGTTTTCATAGCCGTTCTTCCCCTTTGGAGATTGGATCTTCCGGAGGCTTTTCGCATTGAAGTTTTGACGTTACGTTCGCTGATTTTGCTTATTGCTTCGGGTACTTTCTGTTTTATTTTCATTAACTCTTGTTTCGTGGGAGTTTGTCCGCGTTTAACTTTCGGATCTTCGTTTAAATCAATATTCAGTATGTATAATTCAGAAATCTTGTTGGTTGTTCAAGTTATCATGAGTGAGTAGATCAATAAGTATGGTCGCGGGGTGATTAACACACCGTGGCCAGGCCCGGATCTGTTCTGCTCCCATTTTCTAAATTAATAAAGGTAAAAGCAATTTTAGGTCATTAAAGTACCTTCGGTGGACGTATCCGGGCATTGTCGGAGCCCATGTGACGCGGGGAACGGGGGACCAAAACCTGTTCTTCGCTGCGCATGGGTAAACGGCAACCACGAGGATTCGCATCCTTTGGGGTATCTTTTTCTCTCTAAAATCAACTGTTTCTAGAACATTGAACAGAGCTGAACTGTCCGGACCTGGTCACTTGTGTTATGACCCCTACGACCGTACTTCCCTTTAAATAATTTAATTAAAACTAATTTTTCTCTTAGTTTAGTTAAATACACCAATCAAATCATAAAGGGTGGCCACCTAAGAGCCGTGTTTAAACTAGCAGCCCGAGTACTTAGTAAGCACTTTCCACCTTCTCTGTGGATTCGATTCCGGTCTTACCGGGTATTGTGCTACACCGGTCCCCGCCCTACGCTTGGGGCGACCCATCAATTAGGTCTAGGATTTCGGTCAAGCATTTTTGGCGCCGTTGCCGGGGAAGGCAAGAGGTGTTAAGAATTCGGGTAGTTAGTGTTTAGTTAATTTTAATTTTAATCTTATCTTTCTTAACTCTCTAAAAAAAAAAAAAAAAAAACAATTAGGTAAATTTTGAGTTGTTATTTTTTAGGATTGAGTCAAGATAGGTAAAGGAAAGAAGGGTTCACCAAAAGGGGACCCACTCTTTTTCCGAGACCCGTCTAAGCGTCTGTGTAGGATAGATAAAGAGTCGTTGGTGGAAATTCCACTAACAGGTGCTTCCAGTCAGTTTGAACCGTTAGCGGTCCAGCCAGTAGCACTCCCGCTCGAGTGGCATCCCACTCAGTCAGAGTCTTCCGAGAGTGAACTTGAGTCCTTTCCAAACCTGTTCTTAGAATTTCCCAATCCTTTGTTTGACTTAGAGAGTGAGCCACCAATGGCAGAACAGAGAACCATGCGCGACTATATGCATCCTGCGAGGACTACTCCTCGTGGCCCAATAGTACTGCCAACGGAGACAGTGGAGGCACGCAATGCTTTCACTGTCAAACCAGGAACCCATAATGCTCTTCCTCTTTTCTATGGGAGGAAAAATGAGGACCCATATGAGCATATCCGCCATTTTGAGGGGTTGGTGCGCACCCTCGCCACCACTGCTCAGTGGGAAAACGCTTGCCTTAAGCTTTTCCCTGCTTCTCTGAAAGATAGTGCGGATAAGTGGCTTAGAATGCAGAAGGAGCAATCCCTCACGACATGGGCTGCAGTTAGGGAGTTATTTTATAGGAAATACTTCTCCGAGAGTAAGTCGCAGCACCTGACTCGCCAAATCCAATCTTTCAGACAAAAAGAAGGCGAGTCGTTTTTGAGGTGTTGGGAGAGGTTTAAGGAGTTGTTATTGTCCTTACCCCACCATGGGTATGAGAAACACCAGTTGGTGACATCTTTCCAGCTGGGCCTAAATATTGCGACGGCCCAGCAAATTGAGTACCTATGTAGGGATGGGGATTTCCTAGACAAGGCCCCAGATGAGGCATGGGATTTCTTAGAGGAGTTGGCTGAAAAGCATAGAAGTTGGGAACCTTCCGACTTAGCTGACAGGGCCATAGCTGCACAGGGACCCAGTGGGTCCGGTATTTTTCCTTTGAGCGTGAGAGAACACACCGTCCAGTCCCAGTTGGACAAATTGACCAAACAAATGGAGGACTTGCGACTGAAGCAAGTCCACCAAGTGAATGATGTGAGAGTAGAGGAGGTGTGTGCATTATGTGAGTGTCCGGGGCATTCTGTGACTGCTTGCCCCGCTTTTCCTATGGTTAAAGAGGTGTACCAGAGCAACCAGGCTGAGGTTGCTGCGGTGAACCAACGTTGGGATCCGTTCTCCAACACTTATAATCCAGGATGGGCTCATCACCCAAACCTGGGATGGAGAGATCCTAAAGCACAGGTGCAACCCCAGGCACCACCTCAACAACAGGTGCAACCATACCGGCCTCAGCAAGGCCAAATAACCCAATATCGCTATCCCTCACAGAATCAGCAGGGGTACGGTCCTTCATATTCTGGACCACCCCCTGGCATAAATCATCCACCTAGGGATAAGCAGACTGATGACATGTTGAAAGCTCTCATGCAGTCGCAATTGAGTTTTACTGAGCAAACCAAGCAAGCAATTGGAGACATTCGGTCTCAATTAACCCAGTTAACGGCAGTAGTAGGGCAAAACCAACAGGAGAGGGGAAAGTTTCCCTCTCAACCTCACGCCAATGTTGTCGGTACTAATTATTTGGGAGATGGTTCAGGCTCGAGTAATTTGAACCCCAATCCGGAGGAAGCAAAAGCGATTACAACTCTCAGAAGTGGGAAGGTGATCGATAAAGCTATTCCTTTAAAGCGAAAACCGGTTCCACCCTCGGTTCCGGTTGCTGCACCAGTAGTTATTCCGGATTTGGGGAAGCATACTGAGGAAGAGAGAGAGTCAGAGTCACCAGAGGTGGTGGTGCCTGCTCCTGCGGACCCCACGACTCATTTGCCACCCGTTGCACCATATCCCCATCGTTTGGTGGCAAAGCCCAGCGTCAATGCTCATTTCCAGATTCTTGAGCTGTTCAAGAAAGTTCAGTTTCCTATCTCTTTGATGGAAGCCATTGACGCTATTCCTCAGTTTGCTAAGGTGCTTAAAGAATTGTGCACGTCAAAGCGGAGAACTAAGCGTCAGTGCAACGTGCTACTGACGGAGCAAGTGAGCTCCATTCTCCAAGCTGATATTCCGATTAAGCGGAAAGACCTAGGTTGTCCCACTATCCCTATAGCCATTGCGGGCCAGAGTTTCGAGAAGGCCTTACTAGATTTGGGAGCAAGTGTCAACTTGCTCCCATATTCGGTATACTTGAGATTAGGTCTAGGTGATCTTAAAGCCACACCGGTCACGCTACAGTTGGCTGACCGGAGTGTGAGAATTCCTAAGGGGGTAGTGGAGGATGTTTTGATTCAAGTAGGGGAGTTTCTGTTCCCCGTGGATTTTATTGTTTTGGACACGTGTCCAATTCCGGAAGTCTTTGAAAAGACTCCCATTATCCTTGGCCGTCCATTCTTAGCCACCTCCAGTGCTGTAATGAATTGCAAAACTGGACAAGTCCAACTATCATTCGGGGATTTGAAAATGGAGGTGAATGTTTACAATATTGATAGTCGAGGGGAGGATGATGAGGAGGTCTATGAGGTGAGTCTGATCGACACGCTAGTGCAAGAGCATGTCGAAAATATGTTGTATACGGATCCTCTGGAGATAGCGCTGACCGCCAATGAGGCGACATTTTTAGATTCTCCAGAGGTAGGGAGTTTGATGGAGATGCTAGCAGTAGAAGATGTATGCGGCGCCGTTTGGGACCCAGTTCCCGAACCGCTGGGCGCCCCATTATCTAAAGCTCTCCCATCGTCGGTCCAGCCACCGAAACCGGATTTGAAGCCTTTACCGGATACATTGAAATATGCCTTCCTTAAAGGTAATGATACGTTTCCGGTAGTGATCTCCTCCTCCCTGGAGGCGGATCAAGAGGCTAAATTACTTGCCCTGCTGAGAGAGCACATAGGGGCGATAGGCTGGACGATAGCAGACCTTCAGGGGATTAGTCCTACGGTGTGTACACACCGCATTTTTCTAGAGGAGAATGTGAAACCTTCTAGGCAACCTCAGCGCCGTCTGAACCCCAATATGAAGGAGGTGGTTAGGACGGAAGTGCTTAAGCTGTTAGATGCGGGTATCATTTACCCGATTGCCCATAGTGAGTGGGTAAGTCCTGTGCAGGTTGTGCCTAAGAAGGCAGGAGTAACTGTAGTGAGGAATGAGGAGGGTGAGTTAGTGCCAACCCGTGTTCAGACCGGGTGGCGCGTTTGCATTGACTACCGGAAGCTCAACGCGAGCACCCGGAAGGATCATTTCCCCCTCCCATTCATTGACCAGATTTTAGAGAGAGTTGCGGGCAGAGCGTTTTATTGCTTCCTGGATGGATACTCTGGCTACAATCAGATTGAGGTAGCCATGGAGGACCAGGAAAAGACCACATTCACGTGCCCTTACGGTACTTTCGCCTACCGTCGCATGCCTTTTGGCTTGTGCAATGCTCCTGGCACCTTTTCACGGTGTATGATGGGAATTTTTAGCGACATGGTAGAGAAGATAGTGGAGGTCTTTATGGATGACTTTTCAGTTTTTGGGGATTCGTTTGACGGATGCCTCGAGAACTTAGGGAAAGTCTTGACTAGGTGCGAGGAGAAGCGCCTTGTGCTGAACTGGGAGAAGTGCCACTTCATGGTGACCCAAGGTATTGTGTTGGGACACATTGTCTCATCCAAGGGTATTGAGGTGGACAAGGCAAAGATAGACTTAATTGCTAATCTTCCCACTCCAAAAACTGTCAAGGATATCCGGTCTTTTCTAGGTCACGCCGGTTTCTACCGGCGATTCATTAAGGATTTCAGCGCTATCTCCCGGCCCTTGTGTCAGTTGTTAGCGAAAGACACACCCTTTGTGTGGTCCGACGCTTGTGAGGGGGCATTCCAGAAATTGAAGCGGAGTCTCACAACTCCGCCAATCGTTCAGGCCCCCGATTGGAGTTTGCCGTTTGAGCTTATGTGTGATGCGTCCGACTATGCAGTCGGCGCAGTTTTAGGTCAGAGGCGAGGGAAAGATCCCTGTGTTATATATTATGCGAGCAAAACACTGAATGAGGCACAACTGAACTATACCACCACTGAGAAGGAATTATTAGCGGTTGTGTTTGCCTTAGATAAATTTCGGTCCTACTTGGTGGGGTCGCAGATTGTGGTGTACACCGATCATGCGGCCTTGAGGTATTTGATGACCAAGCAGGATGCGAAGGCTCGCCTTATCCGGTGGATTCTTTTGCTGCAAGAATTCCACCTCATCATTAAGGATAAGAAAGGGGTTGAGAATGTAGTGGCTGATCACCTGTCTCGTTTGGAGTTTGAGGACCCCACCTCTCATCTCCCTATTGTGGATACCTTTCCCGACGAGCAGTTGTTCGCCGCTAACACGTGCCCGTGGTTTGCAGATATCGCCAATTATTTGGTGACTGGGCAGATTCCACCCCATTGGACTACACCCGAAAAGCAGCAATTTCTGAGAGAGGTCCGGCAGTATATTTTCGATGACCCTTATGTATTTAAGTATTGCGCGGACCAGATAGTGCGCCGTTGTGTCCCCGAGGTCGATCAGAGGGGAATTCTTGAGTTTTGTCACTCAGAGGCGTGTGGCGGTCATTTTTTCCGCCAAGAAAACCACCGCCAAGGTATTACAGTGCGGCTTCTTTTGGCCAAATTTATTTAAGGATGCCTATGTGTTTTGCAAGTCTTGTGACCGATGTCAGAAATTAGGTAAAGTTGGGCCGAGAAATATGATGCCCCTCCACAATATTTACGTGTTGGAGGTTTTTGACTGTTGGGGCATTGATTTCATGGGCCCATTCCCAGTGTCACACGGTTTTGAGTATATCCTCCTGGCGGTGGATTATGTGTCAAAGTGGGTCGAGGCGATTCCTACTAGGACCAGTGATTCTAAAGTGGTGCTCGAGTTTTTGAAGAGTCATGTTTTGTCGAGATTTGGCATGCCACGTGCCATTATCTCTGATCAGGGCACCCACTTTTGCAATAGGTCCTTTGAGGCATTGATGAGGAAGTATGGCATCTCTCACAAGGTGTCTACGGCCTATCACCCTCAGACCAATGGCCAGGCTGAGCTGGCCAATCGGGAGATTAAGGGGATCCTAGAGAAAACAGTGAACCCGAGTAGGAAGGATTGGTCCCTGCGACTGATTGATGCTCTGTGGGCCTACCGCACTGCGTACAAGACTGTATTGGGTGCTTCACCCTATCGGCTTGTTTACGGTAAGGCCTGTCACCTGCCAGTAGAGATGGAACATAAGGCCCATTGGGCCATTCAAACGGTGAACGCAAGTTTGCCAGAGGCAGGTGCCCATAGGAAGCTCCAACTGTGTGAGCTTGAGGAAATTAGGAACGATGCGTATGAGAGCACGAGCATTTACAAAGCTAAGGTTAAGGCGTACCACGATAGAAATATTCAGCGCAAAACCTTTAGTATTGGGCAGAAAGTTTTACTTTATAACTCGCGCATTCACCTATTCCCAGGGAAGTTGAGGTCTCGCTGGGATGGACCGTACATAGTCCAGCAGGTTTACCCGAACGGTTCGATAGATGTCTGTGACCCTAAGGATAATCATCTTTTCAAAGTTAATGGGCAGCGTCTTAAACCATTTTTAGAAATTGTAGACGTGGGTGAACCTGAAGAGGACTTAGTTGATCCGGTTTACTCGGATATTCCGTAGTGAAGCCATTGGGCTATGTTTTACGGGGAGCTCACGCGTACCATGCTCTTCATTGAGTGTGGACCCGGCTCCTAGCGATAGGGGTACCCATCATTGACTTGGGTATTTATAGCTTCGCACGCCGCTATTAAAATAAGGATCGTGTGCCCAGCTCCGGTTAGTAAGGGCATTTTGGGTATTTTCGTGTTTGTTTTAATTTAAAAAAAAAAAAAAAAAAAAAAAAAAAAAGGTCCGGTATAGCCACCTAATTTCTATCCTTAAATTTGTGTATCTGGGTTTCGAACAATCTTATTGCCGTGTCTCGGATAGTCATAAAAGACGATTGGCTCTGATTGCTTTAAGGAGAAACCTTGAGTAGTTTAACCTGTTGAGTCGTGACTTACCCGGGATTGTTTTGATGACCTCCTCTACACAAATTTAAGTGAGAAATTAGGGAGAAAAGTAGTACCCGTGTCTTTCACGTGACGAAAGTGGTGGCATATTTCTTTTGCTGTTATTGTTTTGGTTTTTCTGTGTACGCCCGGATACCACGTGCCGGGCTGGACTGACGTGTTCTGCAGGTTGCACGGTGAGCATACCTGCAATTCCTTGTATATCGGCCGAGGTCATGGTGGTTGGCTGCCACCCGGAGGTCCAGTTTCTTCCCCTTGTTCTTTCAATTTTTCTGTCTCCATGCTCTGGGGACATAGCATGATTCTAGTTGGGGGGAGGGTGTACTTGTACTTTGTACTTATTTATTGTTTTTTTTTATTTTTTTATTTTTTTTTATTTTTATTTTTGCGTTGCTAGTTAGTTTTGGGGATACGGGTGTTATGCGTCTTGTAAATGTCAGTAAGCGATGAGATCTAGCTGAATTAGTATGCCTATTTAACTTGAATGCATGCATATATTTGGCTATCTAGTTGAGCATGATGCACTGTCAAGCATGTGAATGAGTGTCCTTGCATTGATAATAGCGTATCCTGAATAGCATGCCCATGTTCTTTGTATTCCATTCTGCAATCGCATAAAATAGTAGGCTTTTGTTTTGCAAGTAAGAGACTAGTTATTTTTCATGCGTTTGTGAGAGTAAATAACGTGCATAGGGGATGAAACAAGGCATTTTTGCATGATCAGACCACATATGAGTCCCCTTGACCCACCTTAAACCAGTCCGAGTCAGTTCCCGTGTCTAACTTAGGAAACCGGTGTTTTTGGTTGGATTCAAGTTTGGGGGGAAAGTCAAGCTCTGTGCATCATAAGTGTCGTACTGTTGTGGAAAATTGGTAAGCAATGGGCTTTTGAGGGATTAATTTTTGAAGAAGTCTGATTAGGTGCCGTGGTTTGGAAACCAAAAACCCATAAACCCCCCAGCCTATTCCAAAAAAAAAGAAAAAAAGAAAAAAAAAAAAAAAGAAAGTAATTATAAGCCTTTCGGTATCGATACATAAAAAGTGATGTATCGATACCAGTGTCCCTCGACCGAGACAGAGCCCACCGGTATCGATACAGGACTTCTCCTGTATCGATACCGATACCCTTTAACGCAAATTTTTAAGGGCTCAGCCGGTCATTCTCCTTCACTTTCCCATCTTCTTCCTCAACCCTCTCTCTCTCTCTAACCCTAACCCACCGAAAACCTCCATAGCCACCACCTTCAAACCTCCATAACTTCACCAAATCTCACCCAAATTCCACCAAAATTCACCAAAACACTCCTCTTCTCACCCTCTACCACATATACCTCTCAAACCCTTCCGAAATCCCTTATCTCTCCGGATCTAAAAACCTAACTTTCCCAAAACCCATCTCCAAAACATGGCATCTAGGAAGACTAAGGGAAAAGGTACGGCCTCCTCCAGTGCTCCTCCAGAGCAACCAACCGGAGGAAGGAGGAGCAAAGACCAAATTGCCCGGGATGAACGGGAAAAGTGGGAGCGTTCCATGGAACAACGGGGTGTTAAGAACGAGCGCCACATTATCCGGGATGGGTTTCTACCGAATGACATCACCATCCAAGCCATCAATCGGCAAGGTATGTCGTTTTGGTTCGAACCAAACCCCGGGTATAATTTAGAACTTGTGAGGGAATTTTATAGAAATATTCACGTACCAGCATCCGGGACTGCATTTAGTTCCGAGACTCAGATAACCTCACGAGTTGCTAGGGTGCCCATTGTTGTTACTCCCGACATTATTGCTGCGAGTTTGCGGTATGTGAGAAAAACCAATACTAACTACCCTTGCCCCACTGAGGATCAAGATCAACGTAGAGTGGTAGGAAATTTGTATGAGAGACGTAGGGATGCTAGTATCCCTCACCGGCCGGGCAAGTTTAAGCCGGCCTTTCGGTTTTTGAATCAAGTAATCTGTTATAATGTGGACCCGAGGGCAACTGAAAATAAGCCCTCTGAAAACACTGGGAATTTGTTGTCAGCCTTCATGGAGCCGGACACTGTGTGTGATTGGGCACTATTTATTTACACAAAGATCATTGATTTCCGCGATGCCCCAACACAGACCCGCATGCCATTCCCGTGTTTGATTACGGCTATTGCTAGGGACTCCGGGTTGACGGGGTCCAAATGGTTCAACAATGACCCACTGAGTCCTGGGCCGATTGACAGTACTATCCTGACTAAGAGCATAGCCCAGACTCGTGGAACTAGGAGTGGAGCTTATCTGACTACCGAGCCTGCCCCCAACGCATCTAATACTACTTGGCTGCAGAAGATCTTCTGCCAAGGGGTCGCTACCATCCGGAGTCAACAGAAAATTAAGAGGGAGGTGCGACAGAATACAAGGCTTCAGCAGCAGATGAATCACAGACAAGAATGGATGGTGGGCCGGATTGAGGGGTCGACTTCGGATCCCTATGTTCCTCTTGAGTGGGGCGAGTTGGAGGTCAGTGACGACTTCGCGGATGAGGCCGATGCTCCTGAGGAGAGTGAGGAGGAGTCGGATTGATTGGGACACTTGTGTTGCATGGGGCTGACTTAGGGTAGGTAGTTGGAGGTGTTATTTTATGTGGGGTTTCCTGTTATGTCGTGTTGGATATTGTGTTATTTCATGTGGAACTTGTGTTGTCTCGTTTTCATTTGGGGTTTGTAATATAACTCTTAGGATGATGGTTTCACTTTTATTTATTTGA
Source organism: Vaccinium darrowii (assembly GCA_020921065.1). NCBI lineage: Eukaryota > Viridiplantae > Streptophyta > Magnoliopsida > Ericales > Ericaceae > Vaccinium > Vaccinium darrowii. The sequence goes on from CM037161.1 coordinate 47,533,489, forward strand.
TTGTGGACTTGTTTTGGGAGGCGCTGATGGGCGCATTGACAGGTTTTAGAGTGACAGGTGCGGCCAGTCAGGGTAGTTAACCATGAGCCTCTATAGGCCGTCACCTGATTTTTCAGTTTCCTATTTTTGTTCTAACCAAGGTCAATATAAGCCAAAAAGTCCTTAGTCGATCGTGTGCACGTATTCTATCTCTCACTTATGCATGATTAATAATGATGTTGCTTATTTTGTGAACTCCCGTTTGGACATATTGTGCGGTTATTTTTTTTTTGGTAAGCGTTGATTTTGATTGGCACGTGGAAACCAGTTGTTCGGTCCCACGCATCTCGCCAAGCGCTTATATGGGATGTTGAGTGTTCTCGTGAGTTGTGTGACGCGATTGTCTTTGTGGGGATTTTTATTCATGCATGTGGAGCTATGCTAACCATGTTTAATTTTCTGCCAAAGCATGCATGCATGAGAGTTACAGGCATATTAGGAGGTGATTATCTGTCGCTTTGGTTGATTGTTTCTACAGGTGTCATAACCCCCGTACCCCCATTGATGTTTTCTAGTTTCTTTTTATCAGTTGTTTTTCGTTCGTTCCTAGGGACTAGCAACGCTCAAGTTGGGGGGTGTGTTAGACGCGTAATATCACAGATATAAGCGCCTAAGTAGGGCAAATTAGCGCATTAGAGGCGCGTTGTATTTCATTTTCCACTTGATTCGGTGTCGTCTTTTGTTCTTGGTGATTTTGTTTGTTTTGTAGGAAACGGGCCGGAAAGGAGCACGGAAAGTGACACAAGGCATCGGGCATGTGGGGAACCGGTGGGACCCAAGCAAGGACGATCAAAAAGCTGGGAAAAAGTCAACTTAGAGGCCGGTATCGATACAGGGAATGTCCTGTATCGATACCCAAGCACCAACCAGAAAACAGAAGCAACTGGTATCGATACAGGACTTATCCCGTATCGATACCGAGGCCCTTATTTTGCCCATCTGACTTTGCCACGTGTGTTGACTTTGGGAGGGTATTTATACCTCGTTTTTACTCCGAATTAGGGTTCGAACTTGGTCTCAATTTTTCTAGTTTTCATAGCCGTTCTTCCCCTTTGGAGATTGGATCTTCCGGAGGCTTTTCGCATTGAAGTTTTGACGTTACGTTCGCTGATTTTGCTTATTGCTTCGGGTACTTTCTGTTTTATTTTCATTAACTCTTGTTTCGCGGGAGTTTGTCCGCGTTTAACTTTCGGATCTTCGTTTAAATCAATATTCAGTATGTATAATTCAGAAATCTTGTTGGTTGTTCAAGTTATCATGAGTGAGTAGATCAATAAGTATGGTCGCGGGGTGATTAACACACCGTGGCCAGGCCCGGATCTGTTCTGCTCCCATTTTCTAAATTAATAAAGGTAAAAGCAATTTTAGGTCATTAAAGTACCTTCGGTGGACGTATCCGGGCATTGTCGGAGCCCATGTGACGCGGGGAACGGGGGACCAAAACCTGTTCTTCGCTGCGCATGGGTAAACGGCAACCACGAGGATTCGCATCCTTTGGGGTATCTTTTTCTCTCTAAAATCAACTGTTTCTAGAACATTGAACAGAGCTGAACTGTCCGGACCTGGTCACTTGTGTTATGACCCCTACGACCGTACTTCCCTTTAAATAATTTAATTAAAACTAATTTTTCTCTTAGTTTAGTTAAATACACCAATCAAATCATAAAGGGTGGCCACCTAAGAGCCGTGTTTAAACTAGCAGCCCGAGTACTTAGTAAGCACTTTCCACCTTCTCTGTGGATTCGATTCCGGTCTTACCGGGTATTGTGCTACACCGGTCCCCGCCCTACGCTTGGGGCGACCCATCAATTAGGTCTAGGATTTCGGTCAAGCAGAGTGCAACAGATAAACATGACAATACTTAGAAAAATCATCTATAAAAGTTACAAAGTATTGCTTGCCTCCTCTAGTAGGGGTGCTATGCATGTCACATACATCACTATGGACAAGTTCTAACAAAGTTGTCGTTTTAACAATTTTAGGAAATGGAACTCTAGTGATTTTAGTAAGTGAACACACATTGCATCTATCAACCATATCAACATCATACTTAGGAATTAAATCTAATTTAACCATCATATCCATCTTCCTAGTATTAACATGTCCTAAACGATTATGCCATAAAGAAAGAGAATCAAGCAAGTAAGCAGAAACTGTGAATGTGTTATTAACGTTGAGTTTGTACATCCCCTCACAAACATAGCCATTTCCAACAAATGTGCCATTCTTAGACAGAACAAACTTGTTCGCCTCAAACACTAGCCTAAAGCCATGCTTATCAAGCAGGCTACCAGATACAAGATTTTTCCTAACTTCTGGTACATGGTAAACATCAGTTAAAGTCAAAACATTCCCAGAAGTGAACTCTAAATCCACTTTGCCCTTGCCTTTGATAGGAGCGGTAGACGAATTCCCCATGTAGAGAAACGAACCATCATCAACCACTTCATAGTCGGTGAAGAACCTCTTATCAATGCAAACATGCTTTGTAGCCCCTGAGTCCATCCACCAATTTCCGGCATCCCCAACCATGTTAATTTCGGACACAACAGCCAGAAATTTACCCTTTGGACCCGATGCCTGTGGATCCTTCTTCTTCTTAGACTTGCAATCCTTTTTGAAGTGCCCTGGTTGACCGCAACGCCAACACTCAACCTTTGGCTTTTTCCCTTTCGGGTCATCGCCCCGGTCGTAGTCGCGGCGGACCTTTTGTTTCTTATGTTTACCCTTGTTGGAACCTTTTCCTTCTTCCACCACATGAACTTTAGAGGCACCAGCCCCAAGTTCTTCCTTCTCTTGACGCCTTGTCTGTTCCTCCACAGTGAGATGAACAGCCAATTGCTCCAGCGTAAGTTCCTCGGTTTGGTGCTTAAGACTTTTCTTATAGTCTTTCCAAGAAGGAGGAAGTTTATCGATCACAGAAGACACCACGATCGATTCATCCATGTTCATGTTCTTAATCTTAAACTGGTTCAGAATATGCTGAATATCATGCAACTGATCAATCACAGACTTGTTGTCTACCATTTTATAACTCATAAATTGACTGACCAGAAACTTCTTGCTTGTTGCATCCTCAGTCAAATAGCGGCCCTCCAATGAATCCCACATTTCCTTTGCCGTCTCCGTATTCGAATACACATCGAACAGTGCGTCCGAGAGTGCATTCAGAATATGCCCCTTACAGATGTAGTCATCATTCTCGAATTTCATCCTCATCCGTGTCTCCTCCAAAGTCTCATCTTCTTTCTCCTCCGGATACGGTGCAGTGAGAACATACACGACATTCAATGTCGTGAGCATGAAGTGCATCTTCTTTTGCCAACGCCTGAAATTCCCGCCATCAAACTTGTCCAATTTCACGATATCCTGTGTCATTTGTCGTAGAGACCTTGATGCTGACGCCATTCCGTAATACTGTTTTCGATTGTTGGTGCAAAAATCCGGGAGTCTTCGGGAAACTGAACTTGTTGATGATGGAACTTGCTTCGAGGCACGTTACTGAGTCGCTTTCCGAAAACAGTATTCGCCCCCACTGTTAGGTGTGCACCGGGTTGATAGCGAATCTGTCCGAGGATACAACGAAGCCCGATCAATTCAATGATCTTCTGCCTGCGTCCGCACAAACGAAGGACAGACTGAATACCGAGTCGTAATAGAATCGAAAGAACCAAGGAATTGCTGGCACCGTTTCTGCAGAGTAACGGTACAGCAAAACTAGAAAGCAATCTGTAGTAATTTTGGCAGAGTAACAAGGCTAGAATTCGGTGTTGATCATCCAAATGAATGTAATTCTAGGTGTTATTTATAGGCCCAAAAGTACCTCTTCACTTAAGGACACGCCCCTTAGTGAATAGGCTTGAGTTTGGGTCATAACCCTCCGTTTAGAGTTGCAAGGCTAGAATTCGGTGTTGATCATCCAAATGAATGTAATTCTGGGTGTTATTTATAGGCCCAAAAGTACCTCTTCACTTAAGGACACGCCCCTTAGTGAATAGGCTTGAGTTTGGGTCATAACCCTCCGTTTAGAGTTGCATCCGTACACGAACTTGTGCCTGAAATCCGCGAGCTAACGAACCGGTATCGATACCCCTGGCAGAGGTATCGTTACCTAACCTTCTGTTCCTTAAACAGCCGCTCACGAACCAACCGGTATCGATACACCTATCAGGGGTATCGATACCTAACCTTCTGTTCGCAAGATAGCAACCCGTGTGCCACATCAGCGACACCTTACCGCCAAGTGGCAATAAGAAAGGGCGCCTCGCGCCGACGTGCAAAGTGCGCCATCAAAGCGCCACACAGCCCACTGCCACGCTCACGCACGCGTGCGCGCGCGCGGGTGCGGGTGCGTATGAGTGTGTTCCATCACCGGCTACGCCGGTAATGTGCGCAACACCATAGGTGCCTTGCTACTTAACATTATGTGAACATTATAGAAATGTTTCCACATATATACAATTCAAACATCTCCTCACTAGCCGATGTGGGACAAAACCAAAACACAACAATAAAAGTTTTCTAAAAGGCACAAGGAATATTTTGATAAAACCCAAATAAAAACCCATTTATTTTGATAATTTCCAACAATTTTTCTTTAATCCAGGCCACTGATCAAACCACAAATAATGACTTTGGGGCTTATTCTCCCATGTTTACAGTGATGTATGATGATGCTTTGAACCAGATGAACCTCAAAACTAGATCCAGGAAATTATTTATGCTTGAAGAACCATGATTTTGGAATGTTTTGTAGATGAAATGAACTATACTAGTTGGATTCCCAACTTAGTACATCACCTATCATGCATATGATGAATTACTATAACTGATTAACTTTGTGGAAAGAATAAATGAAATGATCCTAACCAAAGATGTAATAAAAATACCCATTATATGTTTAGGTGATGTTGAAATCCCTTCTAAGCTAGAATCTCAAAGATCAGAATTGAAAGGGGTAAATGAACATATGCAAAGCCTCCTTTTACCTACAATCCTCCTTTTGGAGGGGTTTTGTAAGTACTCAATCAAGCTTCCCGTGTTCTTATTGGGTATTTTCATCCTTGGGAACGCTTGATAAGTTTCTCGGGTCAAAATCGGGGTGTCTACATCTCTCTCTCTCTCTCTCTCTCTCTCTCTCTCTCTCTCACACACACACACACACACACACACACATATATAGAAGTATGTATGTATTTTTACCCATTCATGGCTATATTTATGTAAAGGCTGATTCAGAGCAATTGAAATTTCCTTTAAAAATATAGGAAATCTGTTTCAATATGAATAATTAAAGTTTCAACCAAACACCAGAAAATAAAAATGAAAAGATCATTTTCTTTAAAATTATTTTACAAGGAAAATGTTTTACGTTGTAAAATATAAAATATAGTGCATGCCCATGCCCTTACTTGAAGGCATAGCTTGAGCAATTGACGCATGTGCTCATACTTGTGTCCGTGCCTGTTTTTTATGGTCCTCCGAATTTCAGAGAGGGGAAAGTAGAGGAGGTAGTGAGAGAGATTGTGGTTTGAATTTTGAAAAAGGGGGGGGGGGGGGGGGGGGAGAGAGAGAGAGAGAGAGAGAGAGAGAGAATGTGGTTTGAAATTTTATGTCAAAACAAATAGAGCCTTAAACTACTACTCCCTCCGCCCTTTTTAGGTGTGTTGCATTGTAATTTATTAAATAAATATCATCATTAATCATTTTACATCAACTTTGACTTCTACTTTACACATTTCTCATCAATTTTACTTTCACTTTCCAAAATTATCCTCTACTTTTACTCATTAACTCTTTATCCATTAAATTTTCAAAAGGGCAAAAAATAATTGTACAAACTTTTACTTTTACCTATTGACTTTTCAAAACACAGGGGCGGCTCAAAATATAATTGTACAAACTTTTACTTTTATTTATTGACTTTTCAAAACACAGGGGCGGCTCAAAATGAAATACGCAACTATTAAAAAGGGACGAACGGAGTAATTGTTAAATCACGTGCGATATGAGAAACTCACATATGGTTGGGGGGATCTTAATCACATAATCATTTGATGGGACCTTTCGCTTCCGCTCTAAATCATCACTCTGCACATGTACACCAAGTCTTCATTTTCACAAAGTTTAGAAGTTTGTGATGATTTTGAAAGACGTTTGGCACTTGAGGATTATGTGACTTGCAATTAAACTAAGTGTTTGGCAACCCATTTTTTGCATTTCCCCTTTTTACTTATCACCTTTAAGGTGTTCGGGGAGCACCTCTAGAATTCGGAAAATAAAGGGGTACCGACTTCTGGTACCGACCACGCACCGACCGGTGCCGGAGACCCACTTGTAGGTCTCACACGGTAGATCCGATTTTTTGGACGAAATGGGGTGATTTTGGATCGAGCACTTAGAAGTGTCCGATTGAGGTGATTTCCGTGTGGCCCCACTCGGAATTTGATTCTGAAATGAATAGACGGCTCGGATCGACCGTTTGGAACCCGCAAGGGGGTCCTCAACGCCGTCAGTGCGTGGTCGGTACCGTTTGGTCGGTACGGATAGAATGGTTCTCTAGAATTCATTTTGTGAGAGTGAGTTTTCAAAATTGAACATTAGAGAGCAGAATGAAAAAAGAGGGTGGAAGAAACTTTTTGACTTTTCATTTTTCATTTTTCTCATTCTAGTTAATAGAAAGACCTACATAAGGTATTCTGCACACACCTCTCAAACACTACCCCTTTTGCAAAATACATTCTACACATATCTCCCAAACACTCCTATCAAAATCAAAATATATTATGATCATAATTTAAAAAGTCAAAAAGTTAAAAATGAAAAGCCAAAAAGTATGCTCCCAAACACCCTCTAAATGTGAGAAATTTCGTACAAGTACTGCTTGCTGTTGCAGCAAATCTGATTTGCCAAATAGTCGAGTTCAAATCACCCTATCCAATGCAATACAAATAAACTCCATCAAGGCATCAACACGCACCGGTGCTCTAACGAATGTTTTGAATCCGGTTCTTTTGCACAGAATCGGTACCTTACCCGTCATTCAGTATCGGTTCATACACTGGTCGGAATGATGTTTTCAGCTTTTTAAACATACACTAGCAGTTTTGCTACGTGCACGTGGTACATTCCTCTTACCCACCTATACATGTAATTTTGTTTGGAGTTGAGTGTCTCAGTGAGATCACAATCACCAATTCGAAGATGCAACAGTGACTTTGTTATGAAAACTACATTTCATAACCATCCTTATGCATGCAGTCAAATTTGCTATAGACTTTGTTATGAATACCACATTACATGATCATTATTATGCAATCAAATTTTGTTGAGATTGGTCACAGTTTTTCTTTTGGTCACATTTTAGACGAATTTATACTAACATAATTCCAACCCAACCCCATGACCACAGGTTCCAACTTCCTTGCTACATATAGGAGTTGAACCCAAAACATCAACACCTAAGTGAAGGTTGGCCTATTTTTTGAGCTTCTTCTTTTTCAATGATATATAATTTAAATAGGCACCATTAGTGTCCCATAGAGAAACTACATTTTTCCAAAACTTAGATGCCCATTTTATTCCGAAGAAGAGAAACTACATTTTTCCAAAAATTAGATGCCACACCCTTCAAGTGAAGGACCATCATAATGTAAGAGAGCGGACAAATCAAACTAAGAATAAAGATGATATTCGAAATCATCATGCGACCATTGGAAGAATAGTTTTCCTTGAGCAGGTCTTCATGATAGCATATTTGTTATTTTTTTTCTAGCGGTTTTCCACAAGGGTTTCCTACGTGAAGAAAGAAATATATAGAAGAAGCCCATTTTATTACAAAGAAATTGTGCAATTGGCAAATTAGTGTGCATTGTACCTCAATATTTAGATCAATTAATAAAGATATTTCATGATTATTTTTTTTTTACTCTTAGATGTTGTACCTTGACATTGCTTCATTAGTTTGGGATTGCTTTACCTTTTAAGGGTTTTTATTTGCTAATAGTCTCTTATATTGGTGTTTGTGGATGTGAGATGAGTAATATATGTGTGCGAGACACATTGTTGTTCTTGAACTCAACCACATGTATTTGTTTCTTCCACATAGCGGTTTGTGACTCCTATTTCAGTTCATGCAGCTTTGCCATCTCTATCTCCCGTTCTATTACCTTCACTATTTCCTTTTTAATTTTCTAGCCTAACTCTATTATGTTTAATTAGTATGTACGTAGCAACCAATAGCAATGTCAAGTCTATGACAAACTTGGAGAAGTCCCGGCTTGGATAATAAGAATTCATTTTTGTCAACGAAGAAAGTTAATGTTATTTCCAGCATTAGAGTTGAAATTGTGGAAAAAGTGATATACGGATACATGGAGATATACAACTGAATAGAATACTATATGCATAGAAAGTTAGGGAGTTAAATCTAGAACAAAATTCAAATTTACCACAGTTAAGCATGACAAAATAAAAGTGTAAATGCTGAGTGATTCTATCATAGGAAGCAAATGTGTAACCTATCCAAGCAACTAAATAAGCAATCCAAACGATTATGGATCCAACGCATAACAGCGAGCCAACCATAAACATGGGAGTCCGGAAAGGAAAGATCACAAGGCTCTGTGATGATCAGATTAACAATCTCAAATTTCCAACAAAATTAGCTTAATCTAACATACTTTTTGGTACATATGTATTTACCGTAAGAGGAGAGAGAGACACCGCCATTTCTTAATCTCTTACCATTCCGAAATCGAATGCATCCGATTGCCCTTTGTTTTTTCCTCTTCTTTGCCGGTAAGTATTATGTTTAGGACCCCAAAAAAATATGTTTGGGACGGAACCGAAGTCGGATTCCAGGGAGTCGAAGCAGTATGCCAAATCGAGTGTTGCAATCGGCAGCACTGGGAATAAACTCTCTCTCTAAATTTGCTCCCCCTTCTCTCTAAAAACAGAACAGCATATAAGGTTTCGTTTTGGGGGGGGCGGCGCCGCCGCCGCTGCCTACCCCCCCCCCCCCCCCCCCCCCCCCCGGATCGCTCTCTCTCTCTCCCTCTCTCTGTTTTTTCTTTTCTTTTTCAGGTGTGTTGTACAAGATGCGGTGGTTGTCACGCCCTCATTTTGATAAAAACAAAAATAAAGGAATTCCTTACAATTAATAAGTAAAATGATAAAATATTTCCATAAATCCTCCCCAAGAGGTTGCCATTCAAAATGTACATCATTAATCCATTGGCAAATCAGGTATTTGGGCACCCTTGCCCAACTAGTGAAATCAAATATTATCCCATAAGTTATTACATAAGTCCAAATTGTCAAAAGATTGACTAACCAAAAGTTACATTGTCATTTATCAAAATACAAAACTTGAGATGAAAAAATATCTTCATGCATGCATAAGCTTCGCATAATGCATCACTCCATAAGCATCCAATCTCATGCTCCATGCCGTGTACCTGGGAAAGATAGGGTGAGCTCACTAGCTCGTAGGGAAAACATACTACAACCGCTAGGCATACAAATATGATGAGTGCACGTGATATGAATTAACATGAGAAGAGATGATCAAGGAACATAACGGAGGCTGAGACAAGTAAGACGTGTCCAAGAAGTAACCACGTGTCCAAGTAACATCAAAAGTTTCCAAAAAGGTTTCAAGGTGTCCCAAAATACCCATTAGTTCATTAAGTTTGCCAAAATCACCAACAAGTATCACACGTGCCCAAAATCGTGTCCAAGTATCCAAGGTTGCCAAAATATCTTATGTACCTCAAAACATTTCATTTCGAAGTACCCAACACCACCCAAGTTTCCATTTTTGTTTCACCAAGATCACCCAAGTTACTCACACAAGTTTAAAACCAACTCCACAAGTCGAGTTTCAACAAAACACAATAAATAGTCCAAAATCTCATTTATCATTTCTTTCATTGAAGAAAAACATCATTTTCATTGGTACTAGGGATTTAATCCCTCTGCCGGGTTCCGTAGGCCCCGCGTGCCTTTGCTGGGTATTTGTAGGCCCCGCCTGCCTCTGCCAGGTTCTATAGGCCCCGCGTGCCTTTACTGGGTATTTATAGGCCCTGCCGGGTTCCATAGGCCCCGCGTGCCTCTGCCGGGTTCCATAGGCCCCGCGTGCCTTTATCAAAAATTTTACCAAATGATGACATTGGTATAAAGACCTCATTATCACAAACATTTCATTAAAACTTTCATAACAAGTCCATTTCTCAAATTTCATTTCACCAAAGTGCCCTTTCTTTTGAAATGACACAATTTTCGCCAAAAGGGGCGACCAATCCACTATGCCTTGTGTCCGATACGTATAACGAATTGTCCAATAAAAACACGTGTCAAAGTCGTAGTTTAACGATTTCAAAATAGTTTTTGGGGTTACCACGTTACTATATATCAAGTATACGAAGTTCCGGACGATTTGAGGTCAAACGGACGTCAAAGGGTGGCCGAAAACCACCCAGAAAATAGGGGCAGCAACATAGAAACAGGGACAGCAGCTGCCTTGTCCAGAAAATGGCAGATTTTCACCTCTAAGGTGTGGAATTTCAACCCAAAACACAAATGAGATAGTTTAGACTCAAAATAGAGATGCTAGGCAACAATTAAACATGGAGGGAGGTCAATTCCACTCCCAATTACATCAATCAATGACCAATTTCATAGATCACAAAATCAAAGTGAGGAAAACCCACACAAAGAAGGGAAAACATGATTTTTCATGAAATTGAAGCCAAGAACAAGTTATGTACAACAAATCACAAGTATATAACTAGAGGAGGTAGTAATTGTTTCCCTACCTCATGGGTTAAGCTCTAAATGTATAGAAAATGCAAAACCCTAGGTTATGAAGCCCCCAAACCGAAATGCTTGATCTCCACGAAGAACCACGGTGAACCCGACTCCAATTGACGCGTAGAACGTGAAAATGGCCTTGGTTCTTGAAGTGGTTGAGTGTGGAGGGAGAGTTTTGAGCTTGGAGGAGTTGTTAATGGAGGAGGAGAGAGAGAGAGGGAGCCGATCGGGTGGAGAGAGAGGTGAGAGTGAAATGTTTTTAATTTTGCAAATCTTCCCCCGCACACTACTAATATAATTTCCTTATTACACTACACACCCAAATGTGACTTGTGTATATAATATGTAACCACAATACTTATTTTCATAAACCAAACTTAAGTAAAGACTTGTCTTTACTTTAATTTATTTATGAAAATAAGGAAGTACCCCCCATTTGAAAACAATGGCATTTACAAAATTTTGAAATTTTAATCACATCAAAATCTCATCCCCCCACTTTTAGTACAAAACCGAAAACGGACACATTTTTCTCCGAAGAAAATGGGCGAAAGATGACTTTGCCTTACTCAAAAATAACTTTCGATTATACCATTTTGTTTAGAAAAATCCAAGGAACAATTACCGGCACTTTTTATCGACCAAATCGAAACTTCACCAAAAAGTGATTTTTCAAAAAGTAATTAAATTTTCTGGGTCTTTACAGTGGTGGACGATGGAGGTTGCGGTGTTGGATGATGGTGACGGCTCCCCTCCCTCCCTCTGCCTCTGATCTATCTTTCCGGCCTCCCTCACTCTTCCCTTTCCCGGTCTTTGTTCCTGGCTATGGCTGTACTGTTGGGTGCGGTCATCCTAGGCCTAACGGCTTGTCGGAGCGGCGGTCATCCACGCCGGTTTCCTTGTTGGAGGTTTCCGGCTCTTGCCTAACGGATTGTGGTTGATCTGCTTTTGGCTGGGGGGGCTTTTGCTATGGGTGTGGTTGGCTTTGTTGGGTTGGCGGCGGCTGGGTGGTGGTTGGTAGTTCGTTTGGCGGGCAAGCGGCAGTGTGGTGGACTCATGGGTGGTGGTTGGCGAATGGACAGTGGCTGGTGGTTGGTGGATGGGTTCGTTTGGCGTCTCGGAGGTTGGCGGTCGGTCCGTCCTTGGGGCACAAACAGGGGCTTGTTCCCCGGGCTCTGGCGGCGGTGGTGACAACGGTCGTTATCTTCTCTGGTGGCCGGTGTGCAGCGGTGTTGGTGGCAGAGGCGACGGTGCTGTTTGGGAGGCTGATTAGGGTTTCTCTGTTGGGCTTGGCCCATTTTCTCATGGCATCTATGGGCCTGGGTGTTTTTTCTTGAGCAGAATGTTTTATCAGTGTTTTATTGGACCCATGTGGGTGTTGGGCTTCGTGCCCTTTAGGTGGTTTTTCCTCGATTGGTTTCTTACCAATCAGTGGGTCTCGGATTGGGCGGACATTGCCTTGTGCGCGTTTGTTGTTTCCTTGTCCTATGAGTCTTGTAACAATTTCAAGATTAATGAAATTTTTTTACGTTCAAAAAAAAAAAATCGACAGCACTGGTCTCTCTTCGAAAGCAGATTTGGTATTCTGCGCAGATGGTCCTTTACAGCAAACGGAGTTGGGCGGAGGTTGAATTTCCTGCGAACAGACGAACAATTTATCCTAAAGAAGGGAAACTGTTATCTGTTGGTTCAGAATTTGGATTCTTCGGAAATTTGAACAGTTCGATGGAAAATGCTTCTATTCGCGTTACAATGTCATTTTCCGAAAACAGTATTCGCTCCCACCGTTTGGTGTGCACCGGGTTGATAGCGAATCTATTCAAGGATACAACAAAGCCCAGTCTAAATCCCTTCTACCTGTGCGTCCTCACAAACGAAGGACAGACATAATACCGAGCCAAAAAGAAATCAATTGAACCAATGATCTATGTTTTGTTTCTGCAGAATAACGAAACACAAAACGGAAGCCTAACTTCTATAAGTGGAGAGGACGTAATTTTTGTGAGAAAATCGGATACAAAGGCTTTGCACGAAAGCCTATTTATAGACTTTGAAAAGCACCTGCTTGAATAAACCAATGGCAACCATTCGGTTGCCCACCTGTTTGAACGAAACAATGGCAGTTGCCAACCCTTTCAAAAAGGCACCTTTAGATTTAATACAAAGCACCCTTTCAGTGCATTACAATTGCATTGAATAAACGCACCCATTCGGAGCTTTCTACAAAGGCACCCATTCGGAGCTTTTCCTAAACAATTTCGTTAAGGAATCCGGGCACGACTCATTATTCGAATGACACACCCTTTGGTTTCAATCCAATATCCACATCTAATTAGTGTAAAACTAAAAGACAAAACTTTTAGTAGAGTAAACCAAAAGTCTCTTCTCTCCACAAACCACAACTTTAAGGCTAAAGGACAAAAAGTTGGAGTCCAATTTTGTTCACCCTCCCTAAAAGAGGGTGAACAAAACCCTCTCTCCCATTGGCTAATAAGGAGAGTGGGGACCACTTTTAACCAAACCAACCCAACCCAGGTTTGTTTCAACTTTAATTACACTAAAACCCCATGATTTCAACTTTAATACAAACGTTTACTCTCTCTCTCTTAACGTAAAAACATCCTGTAGAGAAGAAAGAGAAGAACGACGAGGAAGAAGGAGAAATTGTCGCAGACCAACGCTGCTAGGTGGAGCGCGAGAGACTTCCACGCAGAGATCGACGCAGACCGCTAAGAAGAAACTTGAAGCGGATAGAAGAAAAAATACTGACTCTATGTTTACTCTCTCTCTCTCTCTCTCTCTCTCTCTCTCTCTCAACATAAAAACAGAGTGTTCTCTCCTGTAGAGAAGAACAGAACGATCATGACAGAAGAAGAAGTCCCCGATGAAATTGAACATGTTGAACAGAGCTCCATTCATGCTTCAGATGGTGAGATTGAACCCGTCGAACACCTTCCAGGTATAATAAAATTCCGGTTTTTTATATCCTTCGTGGGCTAGAGTGAGTTTCTGGTAATTTTCATACTTTCTTCCTTTTTATTGAACTTTGCATTGATTTTTGTGGTTTTCAATTGAAAAAAGATTAGGGTTTTTGTTTCAAAAGGGGATTTTTTTATCTTGACCTTTTGCGCCCATGTTCAATGCTAGATTTTGGTCCTTTTGCATTGATTTTTGACGATTTTGAGAGGACAGAATCTGGCCTTTAGTATTTGCTGTCTCTGTGTTCAATCATTGGTTATTTCTCTTCTTGTATTTCTTATCTCTGTTTGTTTAAACATTGAGGCTTGAAGCTATGTATTTTGATATGTAGAATTGATGGAAGAGTGTAGTTTTGAAGATTTTATGAAGCTAGGTTCAAGGTCTGATAAGAAAGTTCATGAGGATAAGGTTGTTGAGCCAAAGTGTGGAATGATTTTCTATACTGCTGATGAGGCTTACACTTTTTATAATGGATATGCAAGAAAAATTGGTTTTAGTGTTAGGAAGCTGAGGACAAACAAAAGTAAAGCTGATCGAAATAAAATTTTGCGACAAGTACTTGTTTGTTCATGTGTAGGGACATACCAAAAAATCAGAACTCCCAAAAAAAGAAGAGAAAATCGGCGATTTGAGTGCAAGGCATTGTTCGAGTTTAAACTCATTGGGGATAAGTATCATGTAATCCAGTTTATATTAGAGCATACCCATGATCTTGTACCACCTCAGTCTGCCCATTATTTGAGATCTCATAGGAGAATTGAGTCTTCCCAAGTTGGACTTATCAACAAAATGCACTCGTCAGGGTTCAAGCAGTCAGATATTTACTCTTACATGTCTAATGAAGCTGGAGGTCCTCAGTATCTTAACTTTATTCCCTCTGATTGTTATAATTTGCTACAGAGGAAACGTGCTGAGTTTCTAAAAAAGGGTGATTCACAATGTCTTCTAGAATATTTCAAACAAAAACAACAGGAGAATAAGCATTTCTTCTACTCTTTTCGTACGACGGAGGAGAATGAAGTACGTGGTGTTTTCTTTTGTGATGCTAAGTCAAGAAGAGACTATGGTTTATTTGGTGATGCAATATGTTTTGACACAACATTTAGGACAAATAATTATGATATGTTATGTGCACCAATCGTTGGCGTCAATAACCATGGACAAACCGCACTCTTTGGATGTGGTTTACTAGATGGCGAAACAACGGATGCGGTAATGTGGTTGTTTACCACTTTCTTGGAGGCCATGGGAGGAAAGAAACCAATATCTATATTTACGGATCAATCTCAAGCAATTGCAAATGCTGTTAGTGCTATATTTCCAGATTCTCATCATGGATTGTGTTTATGGCATATCTATCAGAATGCTGCCAAACACTTATCCCAAGTCTTTGCTGGGTTTAAGTCATTTACATCAAGATTCAAAGCTTGCATATATGAGGGAGAGACAATTGAAGAATTTGAAGCGAGATGGAAAAAACTACTTGAAGATTTTAAGCTCACCGATAACGTGTGGTTGCAAAAGTTGTATGAATTTCGAGAAAAGTGGGCTCAAGTTTATAGTCATGCTTATTTTTGTGCCGGAATGACTACAACACAGAGGAGTGAGAGCATTAATAAGTTTTTGAAAAAGTATTTTGGGAGTACCCTTGTTCTTCGGGAGTTTGTTGATCAATATGATAAGGCCATAGCTTGTAGGCGTGCAAAAGAAAGGGAAGCTGAAAATAAGACACAACAAACGTCGCCGATCTTAGTTTCTCGTTGGTCTGTCGAGTGTGAAGCTGCTGAAAAATACACAAAAAAAAGTTTTCTACTATTTCCAAAGAGAATACCAACAAACTTTGGATTTGTCTTTGCAATTAGAAAACGATGATGGCACAATTGGTTCGTATATTGTTAAAGAGTTGGTGGGTTGGAAAAGAATTCGCAAAGTTGCATATAATCGCTTGGAACATTCGGTATCATGCACTTGTCGGAAGTTTGAATTCCATGGCATTCTTTGCTCACATGCACTAAAGGTATTCCGTGACTTACAACATGAGAGTTTGCCTCCCCGGTATTATTTGAAGAGATGGACTAGGACAATTGTAGATGAAGATGTTTTTGACCTTCATGGAGATTTAATTCCGAATGACAATGACCCTTCACTCACAATCCGTTATAGTGCATTGTCGCAAATTTCACAAAGAATTGTCAGTAAGAGTTCAAAGTTTCCGGATGTGTCTGCTTTAACTAAGGTGGGATTACTAGAGCTTGATGCAAAAGTTGACTCGTGGATAAGTTCTAGGTGTGCAAATGAAAATGTTGCATCCAACACACAAACCAATTCAACCTTAAATTTGGATGACGAGGCACCGCTGCGAGATCCAACAAAGAGAAAACGTCGTCAAGGTAACAAAAGAAAGAGAGGTGCATTAGAAGGTAAACAACCAAAGAAGAAGACTTCATGTAAAAGAAAGGGTAAGTACATATAATTGCAACCTCACAAGTATATAACATTATTGCTTGTTATTTGCCTTAATCGAATTTTATTTTTTATCTTTTCAGGCAAAGGGGAGGGCTCCACAACTGAAGCAATGATAGGAGCATCTCAACCTTCACAGGAGGTCGAAGAAAATATTACTTTGAATGTAAGAATTTTTATTTTGTATCTCAAGTAAGTTATTGGTAGGTTCATTTTTATTACTAATGCTATGGCATTGATTAAAATATAGGAGTCAGGAATGCAATACATTGGAGGACAGGGTTATATGGGGTCATTCATGTGTCCAAATATGAACCAAGGACCACACGTGGAGCAACAAAATGTGGCGCGGAGGTTGCAATTTCAGTCTCATTTGATGGTAGAAGAAAGCATAGGAGATGGTGGTTATGAAGTCTAGATGCACACTTGAATTGTTATCTTTTGAAACTTGAATTGTCTCTTGGCTTTCTTGATATTTGTTTTTTGGATATTGTCATGTGAATTGGATGTGTATATCTCAATTTTTGTAATGGAGATCAGAGGGCTTTTACTTTGTTTTTGCTGGGAATTGTGTCTATATGGTGTTTGGGGTTTTCTCATTCAGTATCATGCTTGCTGCTGCTGCTACGGTCTGAAAATACCAATGCAGACTTCTTGTTGCTGCTATGGAGAATAGAGGATTTGCTGACTTTGTTTGGATGGCCTTGCAAAATGTGAAGGATTCATAGGATGGCCTTGCAGATTTAAGTTCATTTTTTTATTCTACTGCTGTTATACTTCTTCTTCCCATGCAACCAAATGTACTCAAAGCACTAGTTACTGAATTCTGCTTCTTTCATTTGTCAATTTCTCAAAAAATTTGGGCATAGTTTCCCTTGTTTTATGGCCTAACCCGACGCCTAGCGTCTCACATAGACAAAATGGAGCCAAATTTACAGAATAATATGAGCCCGCGCCAGGCATTTGTCATCCTATATTTCACAATCCAAATTCACACATAAACTATTGATTAAAAATCGAATAAATCTAGAATCATTTGCACTGGGCATTTGCTAAACAAAATAATCAATTACATTCCATGTTCGTTTCACAAAATACATAATACAACTTCATTTTCCTAAATACAGACTACAACTTGATAAAAGTTAACAACAATTGAGGCATTCTGTGCTCAAACTAGCAGCAACACCTATCTAGCCACCATTTGGTGCAAAAATCACTGATATCCACAAGAAATCTGCTACGGCCTGTTGTAGCCTTAAGCTATCCTCGTTGTAGCCTTAAGCTATCCTCGTCAACGGTTTCGGACATGATCTCTTCTTGCAAATCATTAGAAACATGGATTCCCCTTTTGTTGCTCTTCATCATTACCAGACTAATCGACGCACCAAAACTTCATCTAGTGTAAACTCAACCATTTCAAGATCCAAATACCTGTCAAAGAGTTGACAGAAATGCTATGGTTAGAAGAGAGAAGAACTAAAATCAACAAATGAACAAAATGCCCTCTTACTACTGCAGCCAAAATAAGGGGATAGAGAGAACTGGCAAAGTTTTTTTGTAACATACATGGCCATGGATGAGCAGTATTTGATGACAAAAAAAGCTACCAATCTTAAATTCAGAACCTTGCATCAAAATTGTGTCTGTTTATTATCTCTCTCAGACTATACAATAAGTTAGAGACTTGTGCATTTGGTACAAACAGCTGTGCTAAGAAGAATAATATTGGTGATTCTGGATAAAGAAATGGTATATGAAGTTTCAGTTAGTAATTGGCAGTTAAGGAGAATAACATCACAAGTGTCCACTAAGAGTCAAATTCACTCATTGAGAAAACAATTGAACATCAGATAATCTCGAGTAATAAGGACTAAACTTTTTGTTCCTTTCAAATTACAACAATTTTGACAAGAGAGGATCAATTCTTATCATACTTGTTAAGTTTCACATGCAATTTGAAAACCTTCTCACCAATAAAGTACTAAACTCAGCGCAAAATTTCACGAGCAAGAAATTTACACAAACAATTCAAAATATGCTGGCGTGCTTGACTTAAAGGATAGCAAACAATTGGGCCTAAAAACATCTATTCTTCACATGCTGAAGGAAAAACAAAAATTGACAAAAAACAGTCAAGAACCCTAATTTTTTGTGGACGGCTGAGAGAGAGAGAGAGAGAGAGAGAGAGAGAGAGAGAGAGAGAGAGAGACCTTGGTGGCCGGAATCGCGATGGCGTCGCATCAAGTGTTTTGGTCGAGCCCTCTGGTCGATCTTCTTCGTCTCCTTCGTCGTCGATCTTTCTTCTATCCGCTTCAAGTTTCTTCTTAGCGGTCTGCGTCGATCTCTGCGTGGAAGTCTCTCGCGCTCCACCTAGCAGCGTTGGTCTGCGACAATTTCTCCTTCTTCCTCGTCGTTCTTCTCTTTCTTCTCTACAGGATGTTTTTACGTTAAGAGAGAGAGAGAGAGAGTAAACGTTTGTATTAGAGTTGAAATCAGGGGGTTTTAGTGTAATTAAAGTTGAAACAAACCTGGGTTGGGTTGGTTTGGTTAAAAGTGGTCCCCACTCTCCTTATTAGCCAATGGGAGAGAGGGTTTTGTTCACCCTCAAACAAAATTGGACTCAAAAAGTTGCAATCCTCTACAAATAAAATGAGACTTCCAAAGGAATAATAATATTCTAAAACACCCAAAATAAAAGCTTATTTATTTTGAAAATCTCTTACATTATCTAGGAGGGGAAACGAAGCCACTGTAAGGAAAGAGTTGTGTCGCTTAAGGAAGGAAATTAGGATAATAGGCAGAAGCCGTGGGGGCAATGTATTCATTTAGATTGACGGGGGCATTTTAGCAAAGAAAAAGTAGAAAACATCTTCATACATTTAAAAGAAGTAGAAGTAGTATAGATAGATAATATAATCTCAATGGTGGAAAATTTTTAAAAAATTCGAGCCAGCTAACAAGATTTATTAGTTTTTCACACAAATTGTAGTTAAAATATGAGGATATTTTCTTATTTTCCTTTAAAAAAAAAAGTATAATGCTTACCATTACATCTTGTGGAGTTAATCTTTCATAGTTGTATCCTTTCAGTTTGGATTTTTTTTAATTTGTAATTTTTTAAAAGAACTCTTGAAGATGTAGGAGGCCCAATTAAATTTGAGAGTTTGTTTTGGCCAGCCCCCTAAAACGTTAAGGCTAAAAGAACAATGTAACCTTGATTATATTTTTTACTTGTATGTGTTTATATTTTTTTGACTATATATTAAGTGGGCAACCAAATTCGAGGACGGGCTTAGGCAACCAAAACATTAAGGCCGGCCCTGGTTGGGAGTAGGCACGTGTTTTCTGTAATTAGGTTGTGTTAGTAATTTGCAGTATAAGGGAGGGGTATTTTTGGTAAGGGAAAGTGTGGGAAACACTTTCAATGCTTCAGACTTTTTAAAGTAGTAGTAGATAGATAGTAGATATATAAGCATCATATTAATAGAATATAGTACTAATAGCCGAAATCCAAAGCAGTAACCAAATTACACCGGCACCGATATATCTTGTGCCAATAAGAAATTACTAGTATGGTAATAAGAACCTTGGCTCTAACAAAAAGAGATCTGACTCGTTTACATAACATCTTGTTAGCAAGGTTCAACAGTTGAAAATTTTCAACATTTTTGCACAACAAACACGAGGCATTTCTATATTAAGAGCTTGTTCCACAAACTGTCTAATTAACAGTATTTTTTGGCGTTTTGGATTGATGTATTGTGAGAATTTGACTTGTCAATCTCGTAGAATGTGAAAAGACAGTAAAATACAGTTAAATAAGAAAAGACAGTTTTCTAAAACAACCCCTAAGTCTCACCACAAAATACCAAAGCACTCACAATTTTCCCAGGGATGGATTCTTAAACTGTTGATCGATGTAAACAAAACATGCAAGCGGATTGTTCATTAATTTGCACCACCTCAATGATTGATAGTATAAGCAAAATAGTATAAGCAAAAGAGAAGAGCCAAGAGCTATCGATTAAGTTTAAGACAGAATAAGGTGTAGGTAAAAGTTTAATGTGCTTGCATCAGTTTATTTTTTGCTATTTTTTTCTCCCATTCTTCTCAAACCAAATAGTAGAACATAAATTTCTTTTGTTCTCCCTTCTCTTCTATTTCCAGTTTCCAAACAAATTAGTACTTGTTTATAATGAATACCAATCTAGAAATTTTCGTGCCAGAATTGGAAGAGGTGCGAAAGAAAGAAGCTACTACTGAAAGAGGAGGTCCAGTTTCGACCATTTGTACAGAAACTGCTTTCCATCAGTCTTCCCCCTCAAGAACCCTGGTTCGTAGAAGTTAGAACAAGAGTTGAACTTGAAACCTGAAAAAATCTGTGCATGTGATTGGAATAAAAATTTAGATATCAGAACCTGAACTCCCTCCCTCTGTTTGCAACTTTATTTTTTCCCGAGACAAATCATATTTTGGAGTTTATTTTCTTTCTAATTCTTAATTGAATGAAAGAATTTGTTTATACATACAAAAATGTGCTATATATACACAGGAAACAGCAGTGGAATGTCTTTGACAAGAACCTCAAATTGACACCGAAAAAGGAATTTGCAAAAAACAAAATGACACTTGTTAGCAGGCAACCAATTGTCTACACACTTGTTGTACTTCCGGCGAAGTATCCGGCGAAGATATACTTGAAAGTATTGTTCTCGCATCCAGCAGTCCTCCGGCGATACTCTCCAAAAGCGCTTCTTCACTAGCCATTAGAGATGCCATTAGCTTGGCACCTGCTACTTTTTCCTGCTCAACAATGGAAAGCCATTTACACAAAAGCTCTCAATTTATAAACTCGAATGACAGAATATATAAGAGTTATTGATGCATGATAATGCCGCACCTGCAGGACATTTAATGTTTTTGGGTGTCCAACGTATATTGTAAATTGTAAATGGTAATCACAAAACGTTTGAACCAAACGTGGTATATGTAATTGCTTGATACTCAAATCAGAGTGACAAACAGGCCTTAAGGCTATGTTTGGTTTGATAGAATGAATGTTGGAATTGAATGGTCATTGGCTCATTGCAAATGGAATTGCTGTTCACCAAGGAGATATCATCCCATTCCACAATTCATTTCTGACGCCAAAAATTACTATTGTCGCAAATTTTGCTTTACCACCCAAAAATCAACTATCAGCACACCAAAACTCACTATTCCCACACTAAAATATTTTACAACCAAAAAAGATATTGACGATGAAATAGGAATGAGAATGATTCCCAACCAAACATGGGAATCGGAATGGATATTCCAATCTTATGCAGTCTAATTCCATTCCCGTCCATTCCACTCTATCGAACAAAACGCACCCTCAGAGTACTCAAACTCTTTGTATTGGCAATTCGAGAACTTTAATACGAGCAACTAATCCAACACCTCATTGTCCTAGTAACTTAAGCCCTTTTTATCTAAATATTGGTTCGTTGAGAGCTAGATTGCTAGCTATCCATAGTGGAGAAGTACATGACGAAATATAGGTTTGTGCTTTAAACAAAGAATGTCTACGCTATATCCGGAATTGATCTAAGTTTCTAGATTCTCATAATGAGTAATAACCTACCATTAGTGGCGGACGCATGATTGTTGCTGCAGGGGGACCACTCGATCCATAGCAAATATACAGAAGAACTGAAAATGTAGTGAAAATGTACTACTAGTAAGAACCTTGGGGGGTTTGCAGGGCCCAAACCCCCCCCCCCCCCAGGTCCGCCCCTGCCTACCAATAACTTCACCCAAATTTGATACAAGGAAAAATTAATTTGGAAGCCACGTTCATAAACTACAATAACATGATTCATCTTCTTTCCAAGTTACATTCCTGCACCCCATTTTTCCTCATCCGTGCTTACAATCAGTAGGGACATACTATTAGCTTCAGTGATCAAAGTTTTTCCAAAATTCCAAAAAGGAAAAGATTTGATAAATCATAGTACTGGATTTTCCCTTTTCTGCAGCGTTGAATAATCTCTCTTCTCGTAATAGTTTCACTCATTAGGTATGGTGTAAATTTGACAAGCAGTTCAAGAAGATAAGCCAATTCAAGTGCAAAGCTTAGTTGCTAGATGCTACAGTTACAAAGAACATCTCTTTTTCCCGAAGAGCGAGAGGTCAAATTGGAAACACTTGCCATCAAAATGACACTGGTTGCTAAACCAAAAAACCACAAAGGGATGACTTGGCTTATTATGACTGGATTTCAAAACAGTATTATTAATGCATTTCTTACCTTATCTGATCCATCCGTAAGAGATTTCAAAGAGACTTTGAGGAGTTCGGATGCATAGGGAAGAACTGCAGACTTCAGATGATACACAGCTGAGAAAAAAACTTGGACAAATGCTGCTCTAATATCTGATTCCATTATCATCGGTGGAGACCACCAACATGAGAGAAAGAAAGGGGCATAAAAAAGTGTGCACTTAAGTAATGAGAGTATGATGGAACCCAAAAAAAGTCCCCTTTCCTTTTTTTTGGGTAAAAGAACCCAAGAAATGTCAAACTTCATCATGAACATACCCCCATGGACTGAATGAGATGTGGAAGGACTTTCCGAGCAAAGGTTTTCTTGCCAGAATTTGGCATCTTTTGGCAAGCACTGATGAGGACATTAGCCATGCACATGCGAAATGAAAGAGAGATTGATAACTTGTACGGGCAGCCCTCATTGCCCATTTTGGTAGAGCAAAGTTCAATCTTATCGTTTGTTAACTTATTGATCACACAACTAACCACTGAATTTCCCATCGCAGCATCCCCTGCATTTAGCGCCAGAGAGATCAGTTGAACTGTTGTAAGGAGCAGAAAACAAAAAAATGGACATATAAACGCTGAATGAGATACTTACGCGGCCAATTGGGAGTTCCGACAAGACTTGATTTCTTTGTGGTTAAACTCCTGAATAATTCAGGATCTTGTAGTTCAGTACAAATCATCAGTGCTAGGCAATCAATGCACCTATGTTGGGCTTTAGAAACTGAAACGGAAACAGATAATTGCAGCTGTCGGGTTTAGGAGCAACGAGGGGATCGGCAAATTTTGGAAAGCTAACTAATTGCTCCCTCTGTGCCATAATCTTTGTCCCTTTTGGGAGTTTCAGCTTCTTAAAGAGAGGTTTAAACAAAAGCATTAGGTATGATTCGAAGACAAGTTAAAAGGATTACCCCTTTCCACTTTCGAACATAAAGCCACTTTGTGACAGACTAGGTGAGAAGCGCGGTGGTGAAACCCGTTGGTTTCAAACTGGTTTTGAACATGGAAACAACAAAATGGACCAAAGGGAAGCAAGCAACAGAAGTTGAAAAAAGAAGAAGAGTTAACCAACACATAATATTTCAGTACTGTAACAGCGAACTGCTAATCCTATTTGGGTCTTCCAAGAGGTTTTGTTTTTGTTCAGCTTTAAAGTTCTGCTCACAAGCCATCTGGGTCCAAGAATTATTGGCCTTACGGTACTACAGGAGTATATGAAAAAGTCCGACAGTCAGTTTACCCCTTGAAACTAACTCAATTCTCCCCGTCACAATTGCTTAGGAATGAATCAGTGTGGTATTAAAAATGATATTGATTTGATGCTCGTATGCCAAATCGTAACGTAATCAATCTCATATCCAACATAAGTTCTAGCAACATGACACAATAAAATTTGTGTTTTCCTCTCTACTGCTTTTGAACATGGTAAGGTAACCTATCAAGGTCACAAAAAACCAAGATTGGAAAATAAGATCCAACAGGAAAAAGTGTTCCTCGCGCTAGTGTTGAAGCCCCAAAGAGAAAGGTCTGGAAAAAGAATTCCAAATAAGTTACAAGAACCAAAACAAAACATCAAATAAAAGGAAAAACTGGAGGTCTAACCCTTAATCATTTACTTTATCAGCTAAGGAAGACTTAATACAGATGCATGTGCCCTTTCTTAGCAACCTTGGACCAATCCACACAGCAACAACAGATTTCCAATCAAAGTCAATTGAGAACGTCACCACCGGCTTGTGATGATCTGCCCCAAAACAAGCCATACAATCAGCAGTTTCACCAGTACAAATTTCAGGCACTCAAATCGCATAATAATTAATAGGTGACGTTGGCAATAACACACCAACATTTACAGCTAAGAACACATCACAGCAGGAAAAGAAAATACCCAGCCTTCATACTCACGAAGTTGAAAACCAAAAAAGAAGGTTGGAAGGTTATGCTCCTAGCACCCTCAAAAGTCGAGAAATTACTGAAAAACAGATAAATTTAAGCACATGACATGGGAAAATAATTTCACAAAAGAAGGCCTAAACAAGCACCCACTTGCAGAGCAAAAAACAAAACCAAGCACCAACTTCAATGGCAAACGATCTGTAAGGGACATAATTAAGATACCTAATTTCTATAACCTATTCCACTTCATGCCTAATCACCATTTATTTCGTACTGATTTTCCAGCTTACAATCAGAAGTTTCAAATGGTACTATAATCCCGAACAGTCTTAGAATGGGCACCA
Organism: Vaccinium darrowii; assembly: GCA_020921065.1. Classification (NCBI taxonomy): domain Eukaryota; kingdom Viridiplantae; phylum Streptophyta; class Magnoliopsida; order Ericales; family Ericaceae; genus Vaccinium; species Vaccinium darrowii. Next base: position 47,558,340 of record CM037161.1, read on the forward strand.
AGGCCAATTTCGTTGTGTTATGGCTAGGAGAAATCAGATAACGTTACAAAAAACAGATCTAAACATTGACCATTACATCTTTGGCTCTCCTTGTAGAAACTTCAATGACCGCGACCAAAAAATTCAGTTCTTTGGGAAGTATCTTCTAACATAATCGACTGTTACTTTTGTGGTTCTTATTTTTATGGTAAGTAGTAGTTGTATCAGTAGTTCCAAATGTATATTTATAAATATAATGTACATCTATACTTTTATTTATACTGTCATATTTTAAAAAAATTAACTTTTTGTCAAGGAGAACTTACGTTTCTGGTTGAATACTGCAAAATTGAAAAGTAAAGTTATATGGATCTAAAAGATTTCAGGAAAATTTTAAAATAGAAAAGATTTTTGAAAAAGCCGGAGTACAAATGGAGCCGCTGTGTTATTTTAATGTATGAATCCATGGAAACGAAGAGAAGTGGTTGAGAAACTGGTACTATTACTGGCTAGCTGGACAATAAATTACAAAAGATGAATGGAGTGAATGACGACAAGTCAAAATTTTCTTGCAAGTATTCCATATATAATGCCAAACAAATACCTGAGCGAGAAGCTTTGATTTTCAAGATCCCTGGCTGCATGTAGAAACCAGAGAATGCATGACGATCTACTGAACCGAGATAGCCTTGGTCAAAGATTGCTTCACCATCCATATTTATAGCAGCGTTGTGAGCAACCTTAGGCCAGTCTTCTCCTTCCTCCTTGTGGCAATGATGTTTCAGCAATGGACAGTCCACAATTTCAAGAGCAAAGGGGGAAGTGGGAAGCCCCTCTTCCGGCAAGCGTACGAGCTGAGGGCAATTCGAAATCCACATCTTTTGAGGGAGCCAAGAAGTTGAAGACCCTTATTGTTCAGTGCTTTGGGATTTGGAATCTTCCGATGTAGAGCCATGTAACTATGTAAGAGTACTGGAGGGCAGCAGCCCTTCCTCTGGAAACAACTCCTCCACGCCTTCACCTCCCAATGCAAAGAGTGTGAGAGAAGGGAGTGCTTGAAACCCCAGTTTCTTGCAGTTCTACTTAATTTGGAGGCCAGACCCCCTTTCCTAAAAGGTTCAATTTCTGGACAATTCGATAAGCCTAATGACAGAAGAGACAGGAGGAGGGCGTGCATTTGTTGTCGTAGAGCGTTCAGTTTCTCAGAGCCACGGACCCATAAATAAGACAGATTTCTAGCAGGTAATCCTCAGCAAGGAAAACATACCATTTATTCGGACCAACAATACCAAGGAATGCAAGTGATGTGAGATTTCAGAGCTCATTCCCGTTCGGAATCAACAGTGTCTCAAAATTCAAGACACAATTAATAGCGAGCATGACTTTTTTAAGTAAAACATTAGGCAATAACTTAAACCCACAGTATTGTGAAGTCATCGTATTTTTCTTCACCCTACCTTTACCTCTTCATCAACCTCTAAAAAGATGCAGAATGAGGTTGGAAGTTGCAAGCTTCCATGTATTTTCTAACCTTCCACAACATGTTTATGATGACGCCCATAATCCAGTGAATCACAATCACAAGTGACAGTTTAATATTAATACTAATAACATCACTCCTTTTGTAAAGAAAGTACTCTAGAAGAGAGAAATTCCACACACTTGCAAGGGATTTGAACAGTGACTCTTGGTCAATCGCTGGATGCATGCCTCAAACATGTACATTCATCTAGGCCACTGAAACAAAAGCATAAAAGTAACAAATGCTATAACTCTGGGGTTTCTTCTATCCAACTGCAATCATGTTCCATTGGAAGAAAGCAAATGTAAACAAGTCAGGGCTATCAAAAAGATCAATCGGACTTAAGCTAATTGGTTATAGAAAGAAAATCGTAATCATAGTACCATTTTATCTTAATATATTTTTTAAATACAAATAGAATCAATGATGGAAAAAGTATTCATACACAGTTTGCGGAGAAACAGAGTTACGGTTACGCTTTGTGGGTAGAGAGGGGACAAAGAAAGAGATCAAAATCAGTTACCTGATTTGGTGCAGTAATGAGGTTAGGGCTACAGCAGAAGCAGAAGCAGCACTCAACAATTCCTTGCAGTAGATGTGTGGGTATTCTTTTATCAACACAAGAGTAATAACTTCGCCAACACACATGTTCACAACTTTTCGATGTATTTCACGTGTGTTTCACATCTTGTGTTAATGCCATTGTAAATCAAATGATTCTGAAGAGATTTATTTATTAATCTGTGTTTGGATATCTGTGGTCATGGCAACGCAATTGTAAACAACAGACAAAATCCAGAGACATAAGTAAAAAGACTGTTAAGTTAGGGGTTTATTTGTTTGTGTTATTTCTTCCTAGGGGTATTATTGTACATGTACATGTGTCCATATATATACAATGAAATGAGAAGGGGGAGCCCTAACACCTCACTTATTCACAGACATCGTTCTCTCTCTCTCTATGCTTGTTTACATGGTATCAGAGCCCCAGATCATGGACTGGGCTTCATAGAGGAGTGATTGTTTGTGACTTTTTTTCAAGATCGATCGGTTGGGTGTGTATTCCCTGTCTAATCGATCGAAGTGAGCTGTTCTTTCTCTATCGGTAGAGTTTCACGCTGTTCCTTGGCCACGTCGACAGAGTTTCACGCTGTTCAAGAACTGTTGATCACTGTTGGTCACTGTCCTTCACTCCAACGAACTCCGGCGACCTCGTCTGAAGTCGACGACCTCCGGCGACCCTCGCCGGACATCGGCGAACTCCGGCGAACACCATCTGACGTTGTAACTCACTGGGTTCTGTCCGAAAGTGTTGTAACTCACTGGGTTTTGTTCGAAAAGTGTTCTTTTCCCTCCGGCGACCTTCGACAGCCTCCGGCGACCACCATAAACTCTCCGGCGAGACTCAATGACATCCATACAGGTGCTGTTTGGGTTTTCTTTGACTGATCTGGGTAATGGCTGTCTCTTTTGTACTCAAAACTGTTTGGGTAACATTTGTTAACCTCTGTTTGTGCTCCATAACCCCTGTTGGAGATCAAAACTGACTGGGTTTGCTTATTTAGGGTGTCTTGACATCACTGGAAATTTTTTTTAGGCTGTTTCACCTGTTTTCCTTATCTTGAGATATGACAGAGACACCTAAAGAGGCCTCTGGCAGTTCAAAGAATGAAGGGAACCATTTTGTGACTCAAAATAGTGCTCCACTGAATACTTGTCCTATTAAGTTGGATGGTTCCAACTATTTGCTTTGGTCTCGGAGTTTTAACTTGACCATCACTGCCAATGGTATGTTGAAATTTATCACAAGGCCTGTTCCACCACCAGAAGTTACTAGTCCGGATTTTGTGACTTGGACTACTCAAAATGCTCAAGTCCTGACATGGCTATTCAACTCCATGGTACCCACCATCAGTCATAACTACTTGTTCCTTGACACTCCACATAAGGTGTGGACTGCTGTGGCCCAAACCTATTCTCGAAAGGGTAATGATGCTCAGGTTTTTGAGCTGAGAAGGAGACTTCGGGGGTTGGATCAAAACCATAGGTCCTTGGCCGAGTACTATGCAGATTTGAATGGAGTTTGGCAGGAACTTGATTACTATAAGAGCTTTCGCCCTGCTTGTACTGTTGATGTCACTGCATATCAACAAATGGTTGAGAAAGACCGCCTTTATGATTTCTTGGCGGGCCTTGATGTGGAATATGACCCTATTCGAGTGCAGGTCTTGGGCCGTGTTCCTTTTCCCTCTTTAGGAGAAGCATATGCCTGTGTTCAGGAGGAGGAGATTAGACGGAGTGCTATGGTGCCTGTTTCCATTCCAGATCGCTCGGCTTTGGTTGCCATTCCTACTCCACGGGATGGTAAGGCTCAGGTTGGGGATACGAGCAGTTCTGTTGATCGCGATTTGCTTCAGTGTGACTATTGTCACAAGACTCGACATACCCGGGAGTTTTGCTGGAAGCTCCATGGGCGTCCCTCTCGTGGACGGGGTGGTAGTCGAGGTGGTAGTGGTAGTCGAGGTGGTGGCCGAGGTTCTCATGCTCATGTCTCAGAGTCTATTGTGGAGACCTTGTCAGATTCTAGTGGAGGTCGGTCACATCCTTCAGCTTCAGATAGTTCTCTTGGTGGTGCCCTTTCTCAGGGGGAGTTACAGACTTTACAGAGTCTTAGGCGTCTTATGACGAGGCTTGACTCTCCATCTACTACAGCTTCTACTTCCACGACTTCTTCCCACTTTGCTCACACAGGTATTCAGGCTAGTGCCTTTACTGCTTCATCCTCACTTCCTTGGCTAATAGATTCTGGTGCTACTGATCATATGACAGGTTGTTCATCCTTCTTTGACTCCTATTCTCCATGTTCTGGTAAGGATAAGGTCAGAGTAGCAGATGGATCCCTATCTTCGATTTCAGGGAAAGGTTCTATAAATTATTCTCCAACCATGTCACTTTCTTCAGTACTTCATGTCCCAAGTTTTTCCACCAATCTTCTCTCTGTTAGCAGTCTTACTCATTCTTTAAACTGCTCAGTGACATTTTTTCCTACTCATTGTGTCTTTCAGGAACTGGATACGGGGAGAATGATTGGCAGTGGTAAAGCTTATGGAGGGCTATACTTTTTGGAGCCTGCACCTAATCCAGTTGGTCCACCTATGTCATGTGGCCAAGCTTTTGAAGCAGATGTGGGCTCAACTCTTTCTTTATTGCATCAGTGGCAGCGTAGATTAGGCCACCCATCTTTTGGGATTTTGGAAAAACTTTTTCCTAGTTTAGTTAAACACTGTACTAGGAGTAAGTTTTTTTGTGAAGCGTGTGAACTTGCAAAACACAAACGCTCATTTTATGCCCCTGTTAATCAAAGAAGTGATTCTCCTTTTATGGTTATTCATTCTGATGTTTGGGGTCCCTCCCCCGTTACCTCTCTTTTCGGCTATCGTTGGTTTGTTACCTTTATTGATTGTCATTCCCGTGTCACGTGGGTGTACTTACTTAAAGCAAAAAATGAAGTTTTTTCGTGCTTTCAATCTTTTCACAAAATGGTGCGTACTCAATTTGATGCTAACATTAAAGTGCTCCGTAGTGACAATGGGACTGAGTATATTGATGGGAATTTTCGGGCATATCTGAATGACTCTGGCATTCTTTTTCAAACTTCTTGTGTTGGTACTCCACAACAAAATGGAGTTGCTGAACGCAAGAATCGCCATCTTGCTGAGGTAGCCCGTTCACTCTTGTTTACCATGCATGTTCCTAAACATTTTTGGGGTGAAGCTATTCTTACTGCAGCTTTTCTTATCAATCGCATGCCATCCAGTGTTCTTCAGTTCCAAACTCCTCTTAGGTTTCTCCCGGGCTGTTCTCGGGTCTCATCTCTCCCACCCAAGGTGTTTGGTTGTGTGTGTTTTGTCCATGCTCCTAAGCATCCTGGTGGTAAACTTGATCCCAAAGCCCGTAAGTGCATCTTTCTTGGCTATTCTCCTACTCAGAAGGGTTATAAATGTTATGACCCCCACTCTCGCAAAACATATGTTTCCATGGATGTCACTTTTTGGGAAACAGAATCCTTTTATCCTCTGTCCACTTCATCTCTTCAGGGGGAGAATGATAGACAGGAAGAGATGTTGACATATTATACCCCTGAGTCGTGGTCTTATCTACCGTGTCGTAGTGAGGGGGAGAAAGAACCTTTATCTGTAGAAAGAGTGGAGCATGATGTTCGGGAAAGACTGGATAGGCCAAATTTGCAGACTTTTTCTCGAAAGAAAAAAGGCAAGACTACATGTGCGGTACCACTTTGCCAATCTTCATCACCTACTCCAGCTCCTGACTCTTCAGCTGACTCATCTGGTAAAGATCCTTTCCCTACTATTGTTGATGATCTTGATGCTCCTATTGCACATAGGAAAGGTGTTAGAACTTGTACCCAACATCCTATTTCTCAGTTTGTTTCATATTCCCGTTTATCTCCTTCGTATCGTGCCTTTGTCTCTTCTCTTTCTTCTATATCTATCCCACAGGATTGGAAAGAAGCTATCATAATACCTGAGTGGAAAGAAGCTATGGTAGAGGAGATGACAGCCTTGAAAAAGAATGGCACCTGGGAATTGGTGACTCTTCCAAATGAAAAGAAATCAGTGGGATGTAAATGGGTGTTCACTGTAAAGCACAAGGCAGATGGAATGGTTGAGAGATATAAGGCCAGGCTTGTTGCTAAAGGTTATACTCAAACCTATGGTATTGACTATGAGGAGACATTTGCTCCTGTGGCCAAGATGAACTCTGTTCGGACCCTACTCTCCTGTGCTGCTACTTTGGATTGGCCTCTTCAACAGTTTGATGTGAAGAATGCATTTCTCCATGGTGATCTAGAGGAGGAAGTGTACATGGACATACCACCAGGTTTTTCCTCTTTTGCAACAGAAGGAAAGGTGTGTAGGTTGAGAAAGGCCCTTTATGGATTGAAGCAATCTCCCAGAGCATGGTTTGACAGGTTTCTCAAAGCCATGTTGAGATTTGGATACAAGCAGAGTCATGCTGACCATACTATGTTCATCAAGAGGAGTAATGGTAAGATTGCCATACTTATTGTTTATGTGGATGACATAATAATGACAGGTGATGATGTGGATGAGATTGTTAGCCTTAAGGCTCTTCTTGCTAAAGAGTTTGAGATTAAGGATTTGGGGTCTATGAAGTACTTCCTTGGAATGGAAGTGGCTAGATCTGGCAAAGGGATTTTTATCTCTCAAAGGAAGTACATCCTTGATCTCTTAGAAGAAACTGGTATGTTGGGATGTAAGCCAGCCGACTCTCCCATTGAGGCCAATCATCATCTTGGTAGCAATGCGGGGGAGCATACAGATAAGGAGAGATATCAGAGACTTGTGGGTCGCCTGATATACTTATCTCACACCAGACCGGATATTTCCTATGCTGTGGGGGTTGTTAGCCAGTTTATGCATGAACCTCGTACTGTGCATCTTGATGCAGTTTATCGCATCTTGAGGTATCTCAAATCTTCCCCAGGTAAACGAATTTTGTTCTCCAATCATGGTCACTTGAAATTGGAAGCCTTCACCGATGCAGACTGGGCAGGTTCTATTGATGATAGGAGATCTACCTCGGGTTATTGCACCTTTCTTGGAGGAAATTTGATTACTTGGAGGAGTAAGAAGCAGTCGGTGGTTGCTAGATCCAGTGCAGAGGCTGAATACAGAGCAATGGCTCATGGTGTTTGCGAACTTTTATGGCTCCAAACCTTGTTACGTGATTTGGGATTCCCTGATGCTGGTCCTATGAAGCTCTACTGTGATAATAAGACTGCCATAAACATTGCCCATAACCCTGTCCAACATGATCGAACGAAGCATATTGAAATCGATACGCACTTCATAAAGGAGAAGCTGAGCAACGGTCTAATTTGTATGCCTTTTGTGAAATCAGAAGACCAGTTAGATGATGTATTTACTAAGGGTCTTAGTAGGAGAAGTTTTCACCCCATTGTGTTCAAGTTGGGCTTGATAGATATCTTTGCACCAACTTGAGGGGGAGTGTTAAGTTAGGAGTTTATTTGTTTGTGTTATTTCTTCCTAGGGGTATTATTGTACATGTACATGTGTCCATATATATACAATGAAATGAGAAGGGGGAGCCCTAACACCTCACTTATTCACAGACATCGTTCTCTCTCTCTCTATGCTTGTTTACAAAGACTAACCTCTTGAGCAATTCTCTAGGCCTGTCTACTAAATTATCAACAATTCATGGATTACTTTTTATTTATCCAAATTTATCTACCGTGGACATCGAATATCTAAAATACAAAAGCTCACATGATTTCTAAGAGCTTTGCAATATATTTTTAGGCGGAGTCTTAGTATGCAAAAGCTTTCAAACAAATCCAAGAAAAACCACGGAGAATAATGAATTCAATAACTGTGTGAAGAAATCTCTTACCTATTGCCAAAGCGCCAAAGCTCCAACAACCAACCACGATACACAGTCCTACAATGAAGAAATAAGAAATCACAAATCAATGTAACCATGACATTAAGAATATCAAAAATCACATGGTAAAGAACATTGGTAATCCTTATTATGCTCCATTGTTGACACAAAAAGGGGAAACAACAAATTATAGATAAAGCTAATAGGTGGATATCAGAATAACTCAAACAGATCAACACCCATATTAATATACAATAACAACAAAAATACATAAATAAAAATCCCTTTTGAATGCCGGCCTATATATGAAAATGAGAGAGATCTCATAAAAAATTGAAAAAATAGTTGAACACAAGCCAAATCATGGTTAACGGTTATTTGAGCATATCTTGGCAAGATATTGAAAAAATAGCACCCAAACAGGAAAATATATACATGTAAATTTCACTTGTCTTCTTCAAAGGGGGCTTCATACATTCCAACAAGGCTGCAAACAGTGCTGAGTGCGTGGCTTTGGGCAACGTCAAGAAAGCCACCGATCTCGACCCCGACATCTCCAATCGGGGGCGGCGAAATGAGTCTGTAATAGAATCCAAACTAAAATCAGTCTTTATCAGTCAAGAAATCAAATAAAACAAACCCTAACCAAAACCTTAATCAAATAAAACAAAATCTTTTCTACTTATCAACCACAAATCAGTCTCCCTCTCTCTTCCCCACTGTCGTGCTAAAAATTGAGATGACGATCATGAAAAAAAGAGATGCAATTTCTTCCAATAATCATAATAGAGATTTCACGAAGTGATACCAATACCTCTATTCGCTGGCCTTGGCCCAAATACCCATTGGGTAGGGTTTTACAAAGAAAGAGAGTCAGGCGACATGCCTGGACGGAGAGAGAGAGAAGTTGTAATCAAAACAATGAAAGTTACCACCAAAATAACCTTTCACAAGTACCTCCTTCCCTGACTGTAATGGTTGAATCAGCTACAAAGAAAACGACCTCTGCGCCGGCGACCCTGGAGGAAGAGGAGACCTGGAGAGAGAGAGAAGGGCATCAGATGAGAGAGGGCAAGGGGTGAAGAAATAATTTTCAGATCTCATCTGTGAGAGAAGGAGAGGCGTAAAGATGAAGGAGGAAGACTAAAATCTGAATTAGATTGTACGCATAGTCTGTAGAACAGGCCAAAGCCCCCAGAGGATGCCAGCGCGTCCTCTGCATGCAGTAAAGCGTGCCAGCACATCACAACGTGGAAAGACTGATTTACCCCTCCAGTTTACACTTGAGGCTTTCAATTGGAGGGGCATAATTGGAAAAATCGCGCAAAATGTGGGCAGCCGCACCAAATTGCTGTAGCCTCTTTTTCTTTAGCTTCATGGATAGCTTTGGAAACTAAACGTTCTATACCCTATCTTGGGAAAGAGGACTAACAATCAGAGGGATGGAAGGAGTACCTTCATCTCCATCAAGTGGAGGCCACAACAGGATATTTTTTATAGTGTTCCTAATTTCGAGCATAGCTGGAAGCACAATTGAATCTGTGCCTCTAATCTGTATACCAGTCACCAGACGGAACTGCTAAGGTTGAAATGTCATGTAACTGATAACAGATATAGAACTAAAACCCCTAGTGGGACTGAAAATCGTAACAACGGGAGGTTGATGACGGAGATAACCACAAATGAGGTGCATATCGCAAACAAACAAGCTATTATCTTCAGTACATCATGAGTATTTGCTGCATCTTCCAACTGCGAGGCAATAATTGGAAATAGCACCTGCAAAAACAAAGTAGGAGGGTTAGATGGCAAAGATGGAGATACAAATGATATGAAGGAATACAAAACATTACAGAAGTCATAGAAGTTTTGCACCACAGATTTGGAAAGAAACATCCTTGGCATAACCAACTAACAGAGTGTAGACTAATGATCAGTTTCTGAAAATGAGAAACAACAATACCTATAAAGTTGGTTAAAAAATAAAAAAGTACCTTTAATGGGAATATAGGTTCATGTTTCACTTTATGAAGAAGTTTCCCCAGTCATACCATATTCATTATTGACTCCATACCGTAGAATGCCTCATGAATATAATATACGCAGCATCATAACAACAAGAGGAAACAGACCAGCGGCACTCTTATTTCATAAAAGAGTCGGCATGTAGCAACTGGTGATGATATCACTGTAACATTGAGTAAATTTCATAGGAAACACAGTAAATGATGTCCATTAGGATACTTCCTTCGTTTTTCTCCTAAAATACAAAAAAGAAAGGAAACCACCACGGAAACGATGTCAACCATATTACGTTTCCACTCAAGTCCAATGTGGCACCCGAATTACATACTTCATACAGGGGATTATACTAAGGTGAATATGAGTAAGCAAGTTATGATTGGTTCGAGTATGAGCACGGCTTAGCCTTTTACCACGAACAATCTTTAACCTTCTAGCACCACTAATGGTGTACCACCTGCCCTTTCTTTCTCGTTGACGAAATAGGTCATCACTTCCACATACCCAACACGGGTAATGGACTTAACATTTCAGCTATGTCTATCCAATCTCAAAAATCACGAAACTCCTCAATATGTTTGTTAAAGCATAGAAAACAAGGGTTTATAATGAGTTAAAACTCTTATCACAGTGAAGTGCTAAATAGAAAATGCCACAATCACTTGGATTAGAAAAACTTCAATTAATAACCGATTGCAGAAAGATACTGATAACATATTTCAGTACAAAATAAAGAGGAAGAGGTGAAAAGAAGCAATCAGATGTAACTTGGCTTCAAAAAGCCCTAGGAACTGGAAAAAAAAATAAAAAACTGAAAAATAGCCTGCTGGGTAAAGTTTGGCCACCATCATATTTAATTGATCAAGCATCTATCAAGACTAGTACTTTAGCACTTCCATCATCTGCATCATCCCATTACTATCATCAATCGTTTACTTCAATCAGCTCTAGCACCACTTCATCTCATCGTACTCGAGTTACCGTCTGAATCAATTAGGTACTGTTGTTCATCTAAACATCAACATATTTCATCACCTCTGCCAATATTTGAAACTTGGTCACCTCTGTTATGGTTGATTTTTTCAGTAATATAGTTTTACTCTTGACATCACTACCTACCTCGTTTGCCTCCATTCTCATCTGATAATTTCATTAACACCGCAGCTTATTCCTGTTGACCACCTCTATCATTACTTACTCTCTTTTGCTAGATGTACTCTCTAGTGTCAATTATAACACCATCGTTCACCTGCATTCCCACTCAATAATTTTGTACCATCCCTGATCATCATCTCTCTGTAACCAACGGAAATATCAAGTTACTCACTGGGGAGTGGGCAGCCCAATGCAACGAGTGTCTGGGCCAAACAAATCACGCTTGGGCCGAAACGCTGGTGGGGGAGTAAGAAATCAGAGTTTAATGCCATTATACTAAAGAACTCATAGACCAAAATCTTTATTCGATACTTAGTTTCATCTCTGCGTTGGGTACACTTTGAAATATCTTGGGTACAGAGCAATGGTACGTGATTAGAAGTACCATGCAAAGTACCAGGTACATCTGGATTTCAGAACTACCCATGCTTCATTGATGTATGCAGAAAAGCTGAAAACTACATAGATAGATTATTGGTTTACAACCATTTGGAAGAAAAAAAATTGCAAGCTTAGAGACCTATCAAATTTGTTGCAGTAGCTGATTGCCATGCATACAAAGGATAAGTTAACTGGGGGGGAACTCCTTACCGAAACGATAAGAGCATTTCTGGGCCAACTCTGTTGTGTATCTAGAACTTATCCTATCTATATCTTGACAGAATCATGCAACAGAAAATCTATCCAGATGAAAATTTCCACATTGTGTTGTAATCCCTATGCACCAAGACATATAGACACTCTTTCCATATCAAACTACATGATACAGGGAAAAAAAATTTGTACTTCAACCTTTAAGTTGCCTAGACTAAAACTTGTTTGGTGACGTGGGGAGGCAAGAAGACGAAGCTTTTTAGAGTCAAGATGATTGACAAAAGAAACTTTGTATCCAAACCAACGAATGGGAATTTCTTCAAACAAATAAGAAAAGGGGAGGAAAAGGCCGAGAATGAGCTAGGTTTCTTTCCGGGCTCAATGTTATGAAATCTCCAGACCACAAAATGTTAAGAGCACTCCGAGATACTGTAAGAACCTAAGTGCATTGACCCCATAAATTTCATGCATGAAAAGCATCTACCTAAGAAATTTTATTGGTCAATGAATTCCTACCTTCCTTCATTCTTTCCTCCTGTTTTCCACTTTTAAGTCGCTTTAGTAGACAAGACACTACTCTCTTCACTTGTTACATGTTTGAATTTCTGTAACCAAAAAGAAAAGTCTAAACCATAGTAAATTGCTTGCATTTTAAGGAAAAAAGTCGCATTGCTACATACCTGAGGATGAAGCCGCCCACAGAGTTCAGCTGCAAGTCTCCGAACATCTTCAAATTCCTAATCATTAAATGCCCTCAAACAGATGGAAACAGGAATATCAGCTCATTCAGAGCATTATCAAAGAAAGAGGCAAGAATGAAAAAGGATTGATTATTGTCTTGGTTGTGAAGCTACCTGTTTAGAGGGATTCCAGCAACACATTCAGGGTCATTTATCTCAAAAGCTCCTGCCTCAGGATTTCCATCAACCAAAACAAAAGTCAAGAAAAATGTGGGACGGCTCGTTTCCAACAAAGCTTGGAAGTTGAAGTGTTATAAGGACTTCATTACATGAGAAAAACAAGAATCCAAAGCATATCCAATTTCAGCATTGCAAAATGTATGTAGGGCCATGACTGCCATCAGACTGTTTATTGGTTGTTCTCAGTATTATCCATCCCACAAAAACACCGGCAAACAAAAAATATTTGAGCTTCTTCTCTCTCTCTCTCTCTCTCTCTCTCTCTCTCTCTCTCTCTCTCTCTCTCTCTCTCTCTCTCTCTCTCTCTCTCTCTCTCTCTCCCGCTGTGCATCTCTATCACTGTGTATAGACAATTCAAACGACGAAAATGAAAACAACACCGAAAATATCACATTCGCAGGTCTTCTTCAATTCTTTCAAGTTTTTAGTATTTTACTATGATACATTGTCCTGTATAATTGTCTAATATTCCCGACGAATTGAAGTGAATTTCGATTTCGATTGTTACAGATATGTTAGAATCATATATGTTTGTGTAGATATATTACTTGATTTGATATGCAAAATATTCCTGGGTAGTTACTTGCAAAAAATTCCAATTATTACGTGACAAGGTGTTTGTTGAAATTCCTCAACCAAGTGTTGTTTCTTTGTTGAGGAGATTGTGATGTACCCGCAAACCATTTTATTTGTAGTAATTTGGGTATGTGTTGATATTTATCATCCTTATTATGTACTGGTTTGCTAGACTTGAAAGATGGAATTGGTATCATGTGAGGCCATTAAGCCTTGAATCCCCTTTAGTGCTGCAACTGCTATGTTCTTTTTGTAATTTTCATCTTATCTTTCTGTATTTGGGAGTGTTTGGATTAAGGGAAAACGAGGTCGATAGTGAGGAAAAAGTGCCACTTGTGTGCTTATGTGATTCTAGCTTTTATGAGAAATTTCGAAATTGGTATCAATAGTGCTTCTTTTTTTCCCCAGTTCCCTGCTTCCATGGCGCTGCAAATAAGCCAGCCCGAGCTTTGAAGTGTTTGATCATGGCTCATTCAAAACTAGTCTAGCTGACCAGATGTTTAATGATCAATGTGCTGATACTCGACCTTATACATGGGTTTAAAGAAAAGAGAGTTTTCCGGAAACCCTACAAAGACAAATGCAGAAAATCCAGACAATCAATTGAAAGTCCAATGTAGTATCATATCTGATCTGTTTATATCATACCTCTCATCAACGAAGTGGCAAATTTATAATGAGCAGTAAAGCTATCAGTTAAAAAGAGATACATAAGATAGGGTAATATGACACCTAACGAAAACCCAAACAATCAATTCCTTTATAGGTTCTGGAGCATAATCAGAACCCGCTAAATTTCTGACAAGAACCCATTTGTACACAAATGTGGTAAAAACTCAAAATTAAAGTATGTCCCAGAAATTAAGACTAAAATTCATCACAATAAAAACAGCCCAGCAAAACCATGTTCCTATTTCATCTTGTACAGAACCACACACCATTACTAGCATATCTATTGGACAGAACCACATACACAACATCATTTGCAAGAGCTACGGTTGGGAATCATATCAGAGCCGTTAAACTATGTGGTCTCAAATGCATTAACAAGATCAGCTTGCCTATTTCCAGGAATGTGTTGCTCTTGAAGAAAAGAGGGGATTAAAATCAAAGGCATATTTTCATTTGGGAATTTAAGCAAACACCTGACCTACCACCTAATTATGTCAAACAATCATAGAAGTGAATAAAAGTAGCAGTTTTAGAAGAAAGGAAAAGAAACGTATAACAGCTAATAATGGTGGGATTGAATAGTACCTTCAACCAAGCGGGATCCCAGGTATTCGTGCGTCTCCGCGATGAGGCCGACTTGGTTTATGGGCGAGGGCGTCTCTGCCGAAGTATAACTTCGCAAGGCCGTAGCACTTGGCTGCAGCCGATCGGTTGCCGTATATTTTGAGCCAATTGGGATGTTATAAGTGAAACCATTTGGGCAAAAAGTACTGCACTTAATACATGTTCGTAATTCGGCATTCTTCAGAGCCAAACACTAAACAATATTGCATTCACTAATCCCCTTCTGGCTACTGTAATTCTAATAGAAGCTAGAACGACCATGCCACCCTTTTCCACACAAACTGAAAATTAAAAAACGTTGTCAATCGAAAGACATCTGAAAATTTGCGCAAAATGCAGAGAGTAAAAGTTGAACAACCTGTGTCAGACGGTGGCGTCGCAGCCTTCTACTTGCGTTGTCCTACTACGGTCGAACGTTTGCAATATGTTCAGTTCGACGTCAATTGCAATTGCAATTGCAATTTGTGGTTCGATTCCATGAACCGGCCATGGAACTAGTGCCAATTAAGTGAATTTCTTTCTCTGCGATTTGTTTTTTCTTTCTGCACCAGAAATGTCATATCTTCTCTTATCTTCTCTTGTGTCTAGGCTATGATGGCTCCCTAATTGGGAACAAGAGTCTTTGTCGCGCGCCCAATATTAGGCGTCTGAATATTTGAGCTGAATCGATCATTTGTTTATTTTGGTCTCGTTAATTAGGTGACATGCAAATTAATGTTGATTGGATTTCTGTAGCTATATCATGAAAACATGTTCATCTTGAGAAAAATAAAACCCTAACTACAATGATCTTGAAAATGATCCATAACGTAAATGTGCATGCTTCGCTCATATGACAACTAATATCCAATCAAATTTGAATTTGCATATGAATCACCTATTCAATAAGACAAAGAAACCAAACTCTTCAAATAAAATATCCGAGCTTGACATATTCAACAAGATGATGAAAGCGTAAAATAAAATATCCAAGCTTGGGTGATCCTGATATTCACTACACATCAAGCATGCTAAAGTGGAGACCCTGATTGCCCCAACTTAGTGTGGTAGGTGGATACCTTGTTTGGTTTCTTAATTCTTTTTCCTTTTTTGTGGATATTTCTTTTGCTACAAAATACAAATATCGAACGTGCCATAATTAAGGCAAAGACCCTGATCTGTACTTATGGCATTGGAAAGGCAACCAAATGTGCATTCATACCAAGACTCAAAATGTAGATGTCTCTCTATCTTCACTTGAGATCAATCCACCGGTTGCTTGCCCATGATGGTTCATTCAAACAAAAGAAGCAAATGATATGTCTTAATTGTAAACCAAGTATATTCTGTCCAACGTGACTATGTGCCAATATAGTTAGGGATATGTTCCTACTTCATCTCCGTCATGATCCTTTCTTTTGTACTATCTTTTCCTTATCAATAACTTTCTTTGCCGATCAAAAAAAGAAAAAAAAAATGAACTTTTTGAATGAGGCCCTGCTCCTTGCATCTGTCGAAAACATGCACTTGTCAAACGCAGCCCCCCTTCATCTCTGTCCATGGCGTGAAAGAAATCAGAATTTTCCGAATGAGTTCCTAAGAAATACTTGCATCGCGATAGCATCTCCTTCCCCAAACTCTAGACCCCTAGCTTTACTGATGTAATTTCTGTAATCTTCTTCTAGATACGACAAGTTCTTATACGCTCCAGCCTCAACTACAAGGGAGCCCAAACTCGTTCATTTAAATACCAGCTTTGTCATTCAATCAAGCTTCCTGTTGCATTTAAATAATAATCGAGAGTAGCCTATAATCAATTCAGGGTTGAATACCTCACTAAACCCATCGTCTCCCTTAATGGGGGATCTCTTACAATTAACAGCAAAGCCCTTTTCCTTTCCCTTAATTGGGTCCCCTGATTTTGTCTTCTTCATTTGTTGACACCTCGATTGTATCCACATCCTTTTCATAATTCAGTTGGCTATCTGTGGAAGCAATTGATCTCTCTTATCCCAATATTCCATCATATCTTAGTTTCTTGGGTGTACTACAGGATTATTACTTTAACCTGGACGATATGGGATGGGATTCGATCCTTGATCTGCAATGGTCAAGTCCAGCCCATTTTGGGAGTTTCTTGGTTTATTTGGATAATCAAGATCATTCAATTTTTAGACATTGCTAACAATTTTGGCTATCCCGCAAATCATATTTATCAAGACAATTGTCGTAACACAATTGATATTGTTTGATAAGTTTGATAAGTTATGGGATGGGATTCGATCCTTGATATTGTTTGATAAGTTTTCATAACACAATTGTCGTGAGAAAAATGAATTTCGATTTAGTGTTCCAATATTTTCAAAACCTATTTTTTTTCAAGATTGATGTGTTACAAACAAAATTATACTTTTTTCATTCTCGACGAGGATTAAAAAGTGAACGACTGATCTAAATTGTCCTAGGAAGAGCTCCAAAATGGATCGGACTGGACCGGACCATCGAGCCCCTCAAAGGGACTGGGGAGCATCCATCTCCTTACGGGATTATATCAAACAATACATGAAATCTATCCACGAATCAGCAATGGATTGCATATTTAACTTAACAGGTATAATATCCAATGGTCTTGGCAATGCCCTGGTTATATAAGTTGTTTGTTAGGTAACATGCAAAACTTAAGCTGATTGAATATCTGTAATTATGTCATCAAAACATTTATTTAGTGGGGAAAAAGGCCTTTTGCTCGAAAATCTTGAAGAGGAACTATTAGGTAAATGTGCTATGCTCACATCGTTACAGATATCCGATCAAATTAGGATTCGCAATATCACCCACTCAACATGACGAAAAAATTGAACATTTGAAATCAAATAATCAAAACTTGGATGGGCTCGATATTGGCTGCACAGCATGCGTGCTATAGCTAGCACCGACCACTATACCCCTAATATTTAGGGTGTAAGTGGATACCTTGCTTGGTTTCCTCTTCCACTGTTCTTGGGAATCTAAAAATAATGACATTCATCCCATTGCCTTCCCGATTGCAAAGAACGTACTATAACACAACCATAGAATCACACTTCAAACACATTAGCTAAGTTCACAAGTTCACAAATATTATTAGTTACAATCATAGAACTCATTCTACATTTATGTTACAATCAAGTTCTAACAAACATTGTTATGAGTATAGTTTGTGAAATAGTTGTTCACGAAACCACCTCATGCAAACATTCATAAACATGTGAATACGAAGGACAAACAAGTTTTTAATGTGAGGCCAAGCTCGTATAGGGAATTATTAAAGCGAAACCATTGATTGTTGCTGAAAACACAAACAAACTTGGAAATTGAAAAGCATTCTCCTTCATACCTGCCAAAGGTTGAAAGCATCGATCACCATCAAGTGAGTCTTGAATTTTATTACAAGGAACAAGAAGTTTTGCCAGTATGAGGAACTCGAACACAATCTTCTCCCCATCTACTTGAACATAACTTCCAGAGTGAAGTACTGATGGAGGAGGGAAAAAAAAAACACAACATTAGGTTTAAGTCATAAAGTTCACATTGGGACTTTTTGTAAGAATTGAATTCCAAGCGAAACATAAAATTAAATTTCTTGGATTTTGTATTCTATTTCAGACCAACCAAATAAGTGGTTATCTTATTTGGCAGATTAATTGAACACCTTGGCATCTTAAAATTGCTAGACTAAAGAATTAAGTATCGTAATTGAAGATTAATGAGCGACGGAAAGTTGAGACATCAGGTTTACACAAGGAGCATTGATCAAAAAAATATACCGGAGTGTACTTATTCGACCATATTCACATAATATCGCAGAAGAATGTTCATCGTGTGATGCAGTCATGTATACCTAAGCAAGGCACAATCTAAGCTCAAATAAAAGTATTTGCAAATGTATACTACTCTAACCATTGTTCTCTGGAGAAATCCGAATAAGAGTATTTACAAATGTGTGTGACTGAGCAAGTTTTCAAGAATATTTCAACATTTGCACATAATTTAACAAGATATGTTTTGTTGGATGTTTGATAGCGAAAAGTAACGCATAATGCAACTAGGGGAATAAAACAGATGAACAATCAAAATTGTGGTTCCAAAAAATATAGTATTACTGTTATCACTTCACAAACACGCCATCACGATCACTACGCCTCAGCTGTCACCGCCATAACACCACCACCGCAATTACACTAACCGTCACCCAAACTATTACCCACCATCATCACCCTCAACCTATCGCCACGATAAGCAAACCACCATCTCCACCTAAGATAATTCAGCACCATTCCTTTACAATAGACACATATGTAGTGCTAAACGGTACCTAATCAGACACACAAACCAAACCACAACATAAACACAGAGTATTTACGTGGTTCCCCAAATTCGGGTACGTCCACGAGGGGGCAGCGGATTCACTATAATTGTAGGAGGATTACAATCACACTCAACTCACAATTACAGCCTCTCTATCACTCGTGTATCTCTTTGATTCTTGTTCTTTCACTTACTATATTACACAGCCCAAAGGGCTCCTTAAATACACGATGGAGGAAGGATTGCATTGGCTATCTCAGGTGAAAACCCACTGTGGAATCATTGCTCTATTATCACTCCCACTAGGAGTATTATCACTCCCACTAGGAGTATAATTAGCCACTGAGGGTATAGTGCACCACTGATGTTTACCACAGATGTTCTGCGGTCTCCTACTACTTTGGTGGATGGAGCCACACCTCCATTATCAACAATCTCCACCTTGGCGACAATCCTCGAATCAACCCTGCCCCGATGCGCCCTTAGGCGCTACCTGTCCGAGAGATATTGATCAAGTCCAAACAGTGCTTGAACTTGATCCCACTGACCACCTTCGTCAACATATCTGCAGGGTTATCTGCAGTCGGAATCTTCTGAAGCAGAACATCCCCTTCTTCTACAATTTCCCTGATGAAATGGAACCGGACATTGATATGCTTGGTGCGCGAATGATGGACCTGGTTCTTTGCCAAACAGATGGCACTTTGACTATCACAAAAAACCTCCACGTTTTCTTGATCGATTCCCAAATCCTCTATCAAACCATGAACCCACATAGCCTCCTTGAAAGCCTCTGTTACTGCCATATACTCCGCCTCTGTAGTAGACAAAGCCACCGTTGACTGTAACGTTGACCTCCAACTGATCTGTCCTCCAGCAAGTGTAAACACATAGCCTGTTGTCGACCGTCGCTTATCTAGGTCACCAGCATAATCAGAATCCACATATCCAACCAAATATTGACCACTTGTCTTGTTTCTCTCGAACTTCAAACCAACATCCACAGTACCCTGCAAGTACCGTAGAATCCATCTCACAGCCTGCCAATGGTCCTTTCCAGGATTGTGCATGTATCGACTGACCATGCTAACTGCGTGTGAAATGTCTGGCCGTGTACAAACCATAGCATACATCAAAGCTCCCACTGCATCAGTATAGGGAATTTAAGCCATTTGCTTCCGTCCGTTCTCAGTTCGCGGCGACATCAATGCACTGAGCTTGAAATGAGCTGCCAAAGGTGTACTAACAGCTTTCGCTTTCCCCTCAATACCAAACCTCTGCAACACCCTCTTCAGATACTGCGTCTGAGTTAAACAAACTGTGCCTTTAATCCTGTCCCACTGAATTTCCATGCCGAGAATCTTCTTAGCCTCCCCGAGATCCTTCATGTCAAACTCCTTGCTGAGCTGAGCTTTTAGTCTGTCAATCTCCACCTTGCTCTTACATGCAATTAGCATGTCATCTACATATAAGAGCAAATAGACAAATGATCCATCCCGGAGTTTGCGGAAGTAAACACAATGATCGAACTAACTCCTTGTGTACTTCTGATCCATCATAAACCGATCAAATCGCTTATACCACTGTCTCGGCGACTGTTTCAATCCGTATAGCAATTTTTTCAGTTTACAAGCCCAATTCTCCTTTCCTGCAACTTTGTACCCATCTGGTTGAGCCATATAGATCTCCTCATCCAGATCTTCGTGTAGAAAAGCGGTCTTCACATCGAGTTGAGCTAACTCAAGGTCAAATTGAGCTACCAATGCAAGTAAGATCCTGATCGACGAATGTTTGACGACAGGGGAGAACACCTCGTTGTAGTCGATCCCCTCCGTCTGAGCGTAACCTTTGGCTACCAATCTTGCTTTGAACCTGACTTTCTCAGATCCTGTACCCTCCTTCTTGGCATAGACCCATTTGCAGCCGATTACTTTCTTGCCCTTAGGAGTTGTACCAACTCCCAAGTCTGATTCTGGGAGAGTGAACCCATCTCCTCATCCATCGCCTTCTTCCACTTGTCACTGTCTGTACCCTGCACTGACTCCTTGTAGGTGCACGGAATATCGTTGTTTGTAACTAGAAGAGCATATGCCACCACATTGGCATATCGGGCGGGTTTCCGGATATCCCGCCTCGGTCTGTTAACCGCAATGGACTCTGGCTGCTGTAATGCTTCCTGAATTGGAGCCTCCTCTTCGAGAATGTCCTGCTCAACAGAATGATCCATAGGACTCTCAACTGGCTGATCAGGCCGTACTAGAACAAGAGATGACTCTACTCTCGCTTGTTCTCAATGCTCCACCTGCTGTAGAACATTCGGCTCCACTCTCCTTGGAAGGAACCTGCTTTAGCATAGCAGATTCATCGAAGGTAACATCCCTGCTTATAACAATTTTCTTTGACTCGGGACACCAAAGCTTGTATCCCTTTACACCTGGATTAAAGCCCAAGAAAATCGCTTTCTTGGCTCTCGGATCCAACTTTGATTTAGTTACATGGTAGTAAGCAGGACATCCAAAAACATGTAACGAATCGTAGTCTGCAACAGGTTTCCAGACCATACCGCCATCGGAGTCTTCCCTCCAATTGCTGCTGACGGTAAACAGTTGACAAGATGTGAGGCATATTCGATTGCCTCTCCCCAGAACGCCTTGCTCAGCCCAACATTTGACAACATGCACCGGGTTTTCTCCACCAAAGTGCGATTCATGCGTTCGGCTACTCCATTTTGCTGCGGCGTACCCGCAACTGTGAAGTGTCGGACTATCCCTTCCTCCTGACAAACTTGGAAAAAAGGATCTGACTTGTACTCCCCACCGTTATCAGACCTCAGCGTCTTAATCTTTCTGCCTGTCTGTGTCTCCATCATCTTCTTCCAAACAAGGAAGATTGGAAGAACCTGATACTTATGATTCATGAGATATACCCAGACTTGCCTGGAATAATCGTCAATGAATGTCACGAACCAAGGTTCTGAATATCGTATCGGCACGAGTACCGGTTTTCCTATTGGTACGGTACGGTACCGATACCGATCAATACCGGGTACCGTATCGGATTTGCCGCAACTATATATATATATATATTGAGAGAGAGGGTTCAAGAGACACAAAATTTGTCACAGAATATGACATTTTCAATCCCATTTTCTTAAAAACCAAGGTACCCCCCTTAAACCCACTTAATCTATGTATATTTAGTACATACTTGTTGTATTTGATGTTTGGTAGTGATAGAAGTTGAACCCATGCATCACAAACCCTTTTTAAAAAATATACCCTATTTTTTTATAATCTCCCCGTTCAGAAATCATAGTTTTTGGGTCACACCGATATCAAATTAGAAAAAATGTGTAACTACAATGTTGTAGATCTTGAAATTTTCTTAAATTTTGATATATAACTTGCCTTGATCGGAGTTCGGAGTAAAAAGTTATGGCCGAAATACGGTGGCAGTTTTGTTCTGTCCGGTATTTGCCCGGTATTCCCGGTATTTGCCGGTACGCCCGGTACCGCCCGGTATTGAACACGGTACGGTATTGAGGGTCCTTGGTACCATTTTTATACAAAACCGGTACCATTTTTATACAAAACCGGTACGTACCGGCCGGTACGGCACGGTATTCATAACCTTGTCACGAACCATCGTTTGCCTCCCAAAGTCGAATTTTTGGTTGGCCCCCAGACATCTGAATGAACATAGTCTAGAATCCCCTCGGTGCGGTGAACGCCAGTGCCAAACTTGACTCAAGTCTGTTTGCCCAGCACACAATGCTCACAAAAGCCAAGTTTCCCTGTCTTGGCTTCTTTCAACAAGCCTTGCCTCACCAAACCTTGTAAGGCTTTCTCGCCAGCATGCCCTAAGCGCATGTGCCATAGCCTGGATGCATCGTCTTCGTCTGAACATATAGAAACGGACGCTCTCCCTGTGATTCCACAACCGTCTAGGAAATACACGTTCCCCTTCCAGCTGCCTTTTAGAACCACTGGCGCCCCTCAAACCACCTTCAACATTCCACCCACTATCGTAATCTTGTAGCCCTTTGCATCAAAGGCTCCAAGTGAAATGAGATTCTTCTTCATGTCCGAAATATAGCGAACATCTGTGAGCACCCTGATAGTCCCATCATGCAACTTCAAACGGATTGAACCTATCCCTTGTATTCTGCAGGTTGTCTCGTCACCTAACAGAACAACTCCTCCATCGAGATCATGAAAACTCGAGAACCATTCCCTGTTGGGACATATGTGGTAGGTACATCCCGAATCTAGTATCCACTCGTCTGAATGGCCTGGCGATGATGAAACACATAGTGCTGACTCTAGATCATCCCTGTTGGGACATATGTGGTAGGTACATCCCGAATCTAGTATCCACTCGTCTGAATGACCTGGCGATGATGAAACACATAGTGCTGACTCTAGATCATCCCTTGCAACATTTGGAACTGGTTGCTTGTTCGGACAATCTTTCTTCCAGTGTCCCTTCTGATAGCATAAGGCACACTCGTCTTTCGCCAATCTCCTCCGTTCTCCGGATTTGGCTCCTCTGGATCTTGAGCGAGACCTCCCTCGGCCTCCTCCACCAGACTTCTTGCCCTCTGCGAACTTCCTGGTCTCAATCCTGCCTCTGGTGGTCAATGCTGATGCTGACGGGTCTTGGTGAATCATCTTGTCCTTCCTCCGTACCTCGTTATTCATCAAAGCATTGGAAACGTCATCATACTTGATTTCATTTTGACCATACAATAAAGTAGTAGTTAAATGATCATATGATTCGGGCAAGGAATTTAACAACAGTAAAGCTTTATCCTCATCCTCAATGGAAACATCAAGATTTTGTAAATCAGACAAAATCTTATTGAAATTGTTTAAGTGTTGGTGCATAGATATACCTTGTGAGTACTGGAACCGGTAGAGCTTCTTCTTTAGATATAGCCGATTCTCAACACTTTTCGTCATGTACTTATTTTCCAATTTCTCCCATAGCTCTTTAACTAGTGTTTCCTTCATCACAAAGTACTTCTGATCCTTTGTGAGACATAATCGGATGGTGCCACATGCTTGGCGATTGAGCTTTAACCAATCTTTGTCTGAAATATCATCGGGCCGCTTCTCCAACGTCATATCCAACTCTTGCTGATAGAGAACATCTAAAACTTCGCATTGCCACATGCCGAAGTTATTTGTTCCGTCGAACTTCTCCACCTCAAACTTAGCATTGGAAACTGTATTCCTTTGCCCATAATTGTTCATAGTAGACGAGGACTCTGAGATACCCTGAGGAGTTGATTTGGGAGTGTCTGTGGGGATTTCTTCTTCTCCGCCGGCCATCACAAGACCTTACACTCCACCAAAGTTGATTTCCGATGCTTGAAAATGTCCAAAACACGTTTTTCTCACCAAAAACTCAATTGATCTTCAACTTCGGGTTCGAATCTCGAAAAACAGAGCACGGGGTTGAATCCGAAACGTCGAGAATGTGCGGAAACCGGAATGAACCGGAAGTGAACCGGAATGAACCGTACTGAATCGGCTAAAAAACGATTCTGACCCTCTGAACCAGATTGAACCGGAACAGTACTGGACCGGGATTGAACCGGACCTGGTTTACTGAACCGGGTTTGGTCTGAACCGGATTCGATGAACAGTAACCGCGGGTGAACAGTGACCGCGGGTGAATAACCGCCTTTGACCATTTGACCGCCTGACTTTGACCTGTTGACCACGCGTGAACAATAACCGCACGGGCTAATCCACGCGTCTTCCTCCTGTGAACAATGCGTGCACTGCACTGTGCAAGTGGATCTCACGCGATTTAGACGCGCTGGCTTCTGGGGGTGCGTGAGGGGGCTACGGACCTCCGATTGAGGTAATTCCGGCGGCGTTGGCTTCATCTCTTCGCGAGCTTTCACAATCTGGGCTCAAAAAAGTTTTCCGAGCACGTTTGCGGAACTGTAAATTTCGAACAGAATCTCGTAACAGAGAGAAACTGGGTTTGTATTTTGGATACCCACTACACAAGCTCTGATACCACTTGTAGTGCTAAACGGTACCTAATCAGACATTCAAACCAAACCACAACATAAACACAGAGTATTTACGTGGTTCCCCAAATTCGGGTACGTGCACGGGGGGCAGCGGATTCACTATAATTGTAGGAGGATTACAGTCACACTCAACTCACAATTACAGCCTCTCTATCACTCGTGTATCTCTCTGATTCTTGTTCTTTCACTTACTATATTACACAGCCCAAAGGACTCCTTAAATACACGATGGAGGAAGGATTGCACTGGCTATCTTAGGTGAAAACCCACTGTGGAATCATTGCTCTATTAGCACTCCCACTAGTAGTATAATTAGCCACTGAGGGTATAGTGCACCACTGATGTTTCCCACAGATGTTTTGTGGTCTCCTACTACTTTGGTGGATGGAGCCACACCTCCATTATCAACAACATAAATAGGTCATCAACTTGAGGAGATTTTGTAAGTCTTAGAGATTACACGTAAATTTTTATAATATGAACATTGTCTTAAAAATTACATCGCATCACAAACTTTGGGGATAATTTAAGTGTAGTTTACATATATAGTTGAAAAAAGGGGTTTATGAAAGGATTAGTTGAAGTGGAATATTCGGCCGATTAAAAAAAAAGTGGAATATTATTAGGACTAGATCACTTCAATTAACTCTGCAATAATAAAAAAAAAAACTGGATATTATTTGAATTCTTGTTGTCTTTGAACTTCTTAAGCGTATCCTACTTCGCTGATCACAATAGATAAGACCAATACTATGAAAATTCTTTAATGAAAGCAAGTGACACTATCATGTTATGGCTTAATAATGCGGAGAAAAAGAAAAGACAACCGATAGCAAAACAAAAAGTAACTTAAGATAGTCATATGTAGCCGTACCATTATTATCAGTGAGGGACACCTCCTCCTTCCTCTTCATCCTCGCGCGTCCTTTCCTCCTCCTCCTCCTCCTCCTCCTTGTTCGTTGTCGTCGGCGTTGTTGATGTCCTCCTATCCCCTTCTTCTTCTTCTTCTTCTTCTCCTCCTCCTCCTCCTCCATTATGGTCATTGTTGTTTTCATCTTTGCTACTAGTACCATATTCCTATTCCAATGAAAGTGGAAAACTAAGAAACCAAACAAAACAATAGGAAGAAACCAAGATATGAAGCATCATGTGTTGGAAATCCGGTCTTCAAAATATATTGATGGCGTCGTCTTTATCAAAAAAAAACTGGAACAATAAACCACATTCGAGGCATGCACATTGTAACAAAGCTTTCCTAAAGACAATATTTGCCCACACCAAACGGTGTGCAACGGGTTAACAATATATCCACCTTTAAGATACAATGAAACCGAACTATAGGTTCTTTCTGACTGCGTTTGCACAAACTAAGACAAACAGAATATCCGCTTATAAACAAAAATAAGAGAACCAAGAACTGATATTCTATTTCTGCAGAATAACAGAATATCAGTATGCCTAAAATTCTAGGAATAGAGTGTGTGGAGAGAGCAAATCACTATGAAATTTTCAGTATACAAAATGACTTTACGCCGGGCCTATTTATAGACTTATAGGCACCTTTTTATGAAAGGTAGTGTCTTCAGTAGGCACACATTAGGAATAGTCATGTCTTTTGAAGACACTAATGAGGAAGAGTCATGTCTTATGAAAACAATTAATCGTGAAAAGTCATGCCTCTTACTAGGCACCATTTCATGAAAAGACACGCCTCTTACTAGGCACCATTTCATGAAAAGTTATGTCTCTAGTAGACATTAATTTAATTCGGAAGGGTCATGCCTCTTGGAGACACCCCATGTTACACACCCCTTCCTAACAATTGCATCCCTTCCAATTAATCACATCTCAATCTAATGGGTGTTTAATCTATTTCCATAAAGTCACAACTTATGTGAAAAAGTGTCGCAACCTTTCAAATAAACCTCTCTCAATATCTTTTCAAAAAATTCCCAAACCCAAAAACCAATTTAATAGTTTCGAAATTTCCAACATCATGCATGTTGAATTCCTGCCTTTCTGATAAATAAATATTCAAAGATAAAGTGCAGAGTCTGCAGACATGTTGCCTTGTCATCTTTTCAAAGATTTTATTGATTGAGAGCATTTCAAAACTGTCGAAATATATACTAGATATCAAGTAGGACAACGCAATAATGAAGGATAATCATACATATGGAGCAAAGTAGAATACTTTCTCATAAATTCAAAGACAAGTGTTTATTGAGAGTCACACAAATACCAAGTTAGAAATCTTAACCTCTATGGCTACCTCTTTTCTAGAAGTCCCATCAACTAAAAACTTTAAATCGGGATCGATACAAGATGTCATGGTCAAGTACACCAGTTCCAACAGTTCCCTTCCTTCCTGCGACAAAAACCATTGTTATCATTCATATGGGAACAAACATTAATGCAACAAGGAGGCGTAGTGTGGCGTTTTTTTTAAAAAAAAAAAATCATATATGACGCAAAGAGTTTATTGCCAGTCACACGACCAAGTAAGAAATTCTAACCTTTTTGGCTACCTCTATTGTATTGATCTCCAATACTGGGAATGCATCCTGCAACAAAAATTGATATTATCATATGCTAAGTAACAACTATTGAGGCATGTTCATCCAATGGGAATACAGGGTAATGGATATATAGTGCTCCATTCGTCCCTTTTTAAATGTGTGCTAGCTTGTAGTGCCGGCTCATTAGTTTTAGAGGCCTAAAGCGGATTTGTTAAAGGAGGCCCTCCATGTATTTTGTATGATAAAAAATTTCAATACATATCTTCATAAAAAAACCATTACAAAATAATTTTCAACATATATCTTCATTCAACAATAAATAACACTTACAATGTATAAGAGGTTTACATGTATGAGAGCCCCTATTTTTTATATTTTTTAGGGGGGCTGAAGCGGTAGCTTCATTGACTTATGTCATGAGCCGGCCCATAGTGCTTCATAAATCAAACTTATTATAGAAACATAACTTTTCAGTTCAACTTTACCTCCAGGTTTACACTTTTCAAATCAACTTTTACCTCCACTTTTCAAAATTATCCTCTACTTTTAACAAATAACTTTATCTACTAACTTTCCAAAATGCAAAATAATTATCGTACAAACTTTTTAAAATACGCACTAATTTAGGGATGGAAAAGGAAGTCATGGACAAACTTGGGATCCTCTATCTGATCAATCTCTGTCCTCGTCTTCTATCCCATGCCCTCTTATTTTCACACCTGTCCCAACTTAATCTCTGCCGTTGAATTCCCCCTTTCTCTCCCCCTCACCCCAATCACCAATTTGTCAATCCTATGGTGGGAGGGAAACACCAGCATTGAAATGACGGGCCCACTATCTACACCGAGCGCAATTAACATGCCAACTGGGAAACATACACCGACATTTCTTGCAATTAAAATTACATAGCCGAACCAAAGTCTATCACGGATTCAACTATTAGGTAATTAGGAAGGAATTTGATATTAAAACGTTTTTTCCATTTGATTCCAAAGCATAGCATGGGATCAATGCTATCTATACTTCAAAAGGCTATCCACGTTGGAATTCTCCTATCGGCTACAATAAAAAAAATTACCAAAAAATACAAGTTAAAAAACGATAATGTATCACATTGACTCCTCCTATCCCTCTCCTAATATTGGTGAGAGGAAAAAAGCATTACCCTATTAAAGAAATAACTCTCAAGTCTCAACTTTCGCCTATAATCCATCAAAGAGTGTAAAAGATATGTTCAAGTTCAAGAATTTTTTACAATTTCTATTCTTCCTTATTTGTCTACTATTTTTCTATGGTTCTCTATACCAGGCAATGCTATTGATATGACCTAATGGAAGAGATCCAACTTGGTTATGGCCATAATTAATATAAGGTTAATTGTTATGCTTCTTCTTCTTCGTTAAGAAAGAATTACGATTGACAGTTTAACTCTATATGATTTTGGTGCGGAAGTGTGGGCTCCTCTAGATCGAAACGGGATATGAGTGCCATGTGTTCTACAATAGGTGCAAAACGTAAACAGGAGAGAAACACAATGGACTCGTCTGATCACTTTTCGAGCAATTTCGAAAATCGACAGAAACAAACAATGTGAACGTGTAATCAATCAATAGAAAAACAGGCATTAATTAGTGCTTTGATCACTCGGATTCTGGTACCAATTGTTATGCCCCAAACCAAACTAAACCAAACGAAACACACATGAACAACAAGAGATATAAATGGTTCCCCATACTCAGGGTACTCCACGGAGGTTAATCGGATAAGCACTATAAATAGATGAGCTTACATGTGAGAATCTCACAACACTCTCTCATCTATTTGCGATTTACTTTTCAACCTCACCGATCTCTCTCTCTCTCTCTGGGCTACAAAACACAAAGCCTATAAAAGAGAAGAAACTCCAATGCCGGACAAGAAGGGAGCCTAAAATATTACTCATGGAATTTCTTAGGAGTTGGAACAGTGATGTAGGTGATAGCAGACTATGAGGATGGGAACCACACTCTGTCCCTCAGTCAATAAGCCCACTTTCTAAACCAAACACAATTAACTTATCAATCACATGGTTTCACATATCCCCCCGTGTTTAAGTGAATTCAAGGTGTCGTGCGACACTTTGGCGTGCTTGATTCATTTTATGTACATCTCCAATAATTTTAAGAACTTGAAGTTAGCAATTGGATAAATCTCTAGTGGCCCCCGATATTTTCTTACCAGGGATGAATTGTTTGACCAATTAGACAATTGTTACTCAACTAGAGTCCCTCATTTATTTACTTTAGGCCAAGAGCCGATATGAATGACTGGGCATACACGCCCAGACCGAGGCCCATAACCAAACCGAACACCACATTTGAAACCCAATCAACCCACAGTTTGGTCTCCTTCTTCTTCTTCTTCTTCTGCTCTCTCTCTCTCTCTCTCTCTCTCTCTCTCTCTCGGCAACAATCACCCTGGGCCCAAGCACAAAAATGATAGCAGAACCACGCTAACACTTCACGTCATTTATGGAAACTTCATTAAACTTTTATGATACTAGTTTTTCTTTTTGGTTGCCCTAGCCTGAGAGTTGCATGCCCAAGCCTACGGGCTTGCTGGACTTCCCCTGAGCGGATCTTTTTTTTTTTTTGAACAGACTAAATTTCATTTCAAGGAGCCAATCGCACATGAAATTTACAAGAAATTTGGAAAGAGCTAAGAACTGCTAACAACTAGGAAATGAGCAACCCACTGAGGGCAATCATGCTCAAAGACATGTTACTGCAGAAAGCAGACCGTAATCGGCGTAGAGTCCATCCGAGTATCAGTAGAAGAGCATCCCTGAGCTCAAACCATTGGCGGCGGTCCTTAAAGTGGCTAACGTTGGCATTTATGCTGCGGGGATACCCCACAGCCGTAAAGGGATGCCCCTGAGCGGATCTAAGCCACGAATAACAACAATCATTTTAGGAAACTTTATTTGAGTTTAAATTATTGACAGTCCTCTAGCTTAACTAATACGTATGGTGGCATTGATATGTCATATACATAGGACTACTATTCAATTCGTAGCAGAACATATCAAATAGAAATGTCGATACAATGTAATTATTAAATTGGGTTGGTCGATAGAAGAGTTGTGGCCCCATTATGTTCGGCTACAGATTCCTTGACTCGTGATTTGTTTTAGATAGTTTAATATTTCTGTTAAATTTACATGGTAACATAATTTTACCTAAATTTTGGATTATCAATTGTGGATCCAATCTTAATCAAACTAGAGGATTATGCATATGCGCCCGCTTCTAGGTGCTTTTCATGGCCATAATAACCTAAAAAGGTGAAAAAGAGAAAAGACCTTTGTACCTTGTTGGTGAAACTGAGTTGTGTTTCAGAACATAACCTTTTCAGATTAGGCAAAATTTGAAGTATCACTGTCTTCAACTCAGCAAATAGAATGATATGATTGTTGGTCGCTTCTTTCTCCTCGGGCTTGTTTGAGATTATCACCTCCATCTCCTTACAATTTGCTATCACAAGTTTTTGCAAATTTTGTAACTGAGGAAGCATATAGGATGGAAATACATGCACCAATTGGTTACAATCCTCAACATGGATGGACATAAGTTTGTAGAAGGATTTAGCTTCGTTTTCTGGTTTTGGAACTGGTTGCTTATCCCAAATCTCTTTTACCTCAGGCAACCCCTCAATAGTTAAATGTTTTAGGACATGGAAAGCAACCTGCAAAGTTGTTTACCACACATTCATTAGTAATTTTACAAAAATATGTTCCAATCAAGCTCTAAAATCCATCTGGCTTAGAAGCGCCAGATTTGAGTTTCAAAATATGGAGAAATACTGTAGACATATTGACTCAGTTCAATCACCTTTCTTTCTTGCAAATTCCAAAATTTTTTTTTGCACAACACGAGCTCTTTGAATTGAATATTTTGACACAGCTTATTTGTTACACTTTCCATTTCATATGAAAAATAACAATAAACACATATGATAGTTTAACAGATTAGGTATGATACACTTTTCAAAATTGCCAAGTTTGCATTAGTAAAAAATTCAACCAAGCATGTAAAAATCAAAAAGCGTGAACTATGAGAAAAAAGAGATCAATATTGTTAAATGTAATATACATACCAAAAATGACAAATTTCTCAAATTTCTAATTGGAAACAATTGATAAAATGACATAATGGGTATATGATTCACTCGTCCAAATTGAATTTTTTTTTTTTACTATGGAGAGAAAAATAAAAGAGTGCGACCTGACAACAATAGTAACAAAGATACCTACAAAAATGAAATTTTTGTTAGATTAGTAAAGAGGGAAAACATTAAATTAACATATGATAACAAGCCAGTGACGTTCTTCATTATTTGATGTTAGGGAGGGTCTCAATTAAGTCTTTTATGGTATTCGACATTGCACGCAAAAGTCTATTGTTAGAGTGGTCGTAGAGAGTGACATTGTGTACTCAAATCCATGGAGCACTCATCTTTTACGGCACGGACTACTTACTATATTTCATACTGTTTGCTCCCCATGCATGCGCACCTAAGCGCCGAGAAGGCTGATTGGCGTTACTTACCCGTGTTTATTAATAACAATCTTGATTCCCTATCTCTTCTCAATCTGTATTTCGTTTCAGAATTATTAATTAACATTCTACTAGCTTAGCTTAGCTAATAGGTATGGTGGAACTGATATGTCATAAACATATGACTACTTTTCAATTTGTAGTAGTAGATATGAAATAGCAATGTACATACACTCTAATTATTAAATTGGATTGGTCGATGGAGGAGTTGTGGCCCATTATGATCAGCTATAGATTCATTCACTCGTGAAATTTTTTTGTAGACAGTTTTAGTATTTCTATTAAATTTACATGACAACCTAATTTTACGCTAATTTGGGAATCTCAATTGCGGATCAAATTTTCTTCCAATTTTAATCGAACTACAGGATTATATATATGTGCCTGGTTCTAGGTGCTTTTGATGGCCATAATAAACTAAAAAGGTAAAAAAGGGAAAGACTTTTGAATCTTGTTGCAGAAGTCGAGTTCCATTTCAGTACATAAACTTTTTGAGATTAGGCAAAATGTGAAGTTATCAATGGTGGATGTTTCATGTTTTTAGCTTGTAATGCCAAAAAGAAGAAAAGAGCAGCCCATGCCAAATGGTTATAGTTTTTAGCTTCTCTTTTAAAAATTCTACTGATTAAATGTTTCTTTGGTTCACATGCATCTTTTGGGTCGTGAATTCAAGACCCCTCTCTCTCGGCCACATGGGGAAGAAATTTGCACACATGAAAAAACCTCACGCATTAATTGGGTTGGTCGATGATGAAATTGTGGCTCCGGTCAAGTATGGCTACGGATTCCTTGGATTTAATTGATGAATACACTTCAGCGGATCAATCGAGACCATTTCCGATTTCAAGTAATTAAACTACAGGATATAAATGTGTGCCTGGTTTTATGTACTATTCAGAGCCACGATCAAGCAAAAAAGGGTAAGGACTTTTGTACCTTGTTGGAGAAGATGAGTTGCGTTCCAGTGTAGAAACTTTTCAGCTTAGGTAAATCAAAAAAATCCACATCCTTTAATTGAGAGAACACAATGGTATCATTGTCGGCTGCTTCTTTCTCCTTAAGCTCCTTTGAGACTATCACCTCCACCTCCTTACAATTTCTTATCCTGAGTTCTTGCAAATTCTGTAAACGAGGAAGCATATAGGAAGGCAGTACATATACCAACTGGTGACAAGTCTGGATAGAAATTGTCTCAAGTTTGCTGAAGGATTCAATTTCTTGCTCTGGTTCCGAGAGTGGATTCTTGTCCCAAATCTCTATAATGCTAGGCATATTCAAAATCCATAAATGTTCCAGGGCAGGGAAGGCAACGTGTAAAGTTGTGTACAATACATTCATTATTCATTAGTGATTGAATAATAAGGAGATCCAATCGAGTTCTAAAAACCATCTTTGCTTAGAAGCACGGGATTCAAGTCTCAAAAAATATGGAGAGCTATGAAAGACATATTGACCCAATTCGATCACCTTTAATTCTTCTAAATTAAATTTGTGTTCACATCAAGAGCTCTTGACATTAAATCTTCATACGAACCGTATTAATTTGTTGCACTTGTTAATGTATTTGACGAATTACTATTACTTTTAACTAGCAAAATTAGTCATTTGTAAAATTAAAGCCGTCATAAAAAAATCCATTGACCCGATTTATAACTCAGATCCCTATTGGCTACAATTTTGTTACTTAAATAAGTCACCAAAACTTGCCAATCCCATCTATGAAGGGATTGAATCAATGGAAGAAGGAATTGTGGCTCTGTTTTTTTTTTTTTTTGCCTATGGATTAATTGGCTCGTGAAAATTTCCTTTGATACTTGATAGTCTATCTGATAACAATTTATCAGATAAGTCTTAGTTGCAGTCCGTAACTTGCAAATAAGTCTTTTTCCAATTTTGAATAAACTATTCGAAACTACTAGATTATAAATGTGTGCCCATTTTTATGTGCTATGGTCAAGGCAAAAGAGGGTAAGGAGCTTTGTACCTTGTGAGAGAAAAGGAGGCTAGAAACTAGCACTTAAATAAGTGCTACTGAATTGAATACTTGGTTTGTAACTCACAAATCTTTCTCTTCATAACTTTAGTCCAAAATTGCCATCTAAGTTGCATTGGATAAAAAAATGGAGAACTCCATGGTACGCCCCATTATGTATATTTTTGCCACATGTTACCTATGATTTTAGTAATTGTTCCACATTTTTTGGTAATATGTAACAAGATTACCATAGACAATGAAGTGAACAGATAACGGTTTGTAACTTGACCAAAATTATACGTAATTATCAAAAAAAATGCATAATGGAGCGTACCATAGTATTTTCCTAAAAAATATTCATTCAAATAGGTGTCTGGTGTTGTAAACTTTGATTAGATTACTTTGGTTGAGAAGAATATTTTAACTTCTCTTTTACAGTAAAAGAACCAAAAAAAAGCATTCAAGATCAACAAACATAACTTTTTCTTGTTTTTGGAATCCTTAATTGATATTTATCTAGAGTCAAATAAAAAAATTGAAAGGTTTTGACCAAATTACAACGGCCCACGTCAACATCTGGACATTAATTGGGTCCATTACCCCTTAAAATACTCAAACCATAATATCAATCGAGCCATCGATTGTAACATTGTGTTGTTTCCTACTTCAAACCATAATATCAAACCTGCCGTTAGTATAATCATTGTGTTGCTTCCTACTTTAAATACAATGGAACATTTTCACCTTTTGGGCTTCTGAGATACATAGTGTCGTTCTCACTTCCCATGGTCTATATCCAGACCCTTTTCTGGCCTTTCCATCCATGACGTAGTTCTCTTTTCAAAATGACTCAATTTTAGAAATATATATTCCGAACCATGGAGAATTTTCGTGCTCTTTCATATTCATTCACCACAAAGACGTTGCCATTGCAGAAATTCAATCCGCGATGGCATCGGCATCAATTGGCAACATTGGACACAGGGTGATCATTAAGCGAAAAATCCTAACTTCGACTTATAGCGGTTGTCGGAGAATATATTGTTTGTGTTTTTCGGCTCAATCCTCTTTCTATCACTCACGACCTATGAAGCACCGACACTTCTAGAGGTCGCCGTGTCCACGTATCACACACAGAGACACATATTGGACACACCACGTGGTGTATCCCTTAAATTAAATTAATTTTTGGAGGGGGACACAGCATGGACACGCGTGTCCCCCATATACACTCTCTCTCGCTGTATGTGTGTGTGTGTGTGTGTGTGTACGTACTAGTCTATATATTTCCGTTGTGGGTGTATATCTTACATATATGTGTGTACCAGTATATATACTAGTATATAACAGTGTAGATATGCTACATATTAAAAGAAAAGTGAGTATATCTATCTATATATATTGTTACTGCATACATATATGATTTATTTATATATATAATTATTTATTTTTTCCGTGTCAGTGTCCGTATCCATATCGGTGTCCATGCTACATAGCTCACGACCATGCCCTCCACGAGCAAATACTTCCATTGCTGTCAATGCAATATGCATTTTCGTGAGGTTGCAAAACGTCGGAAGGCCTTCGCAAATCATCGAGGTTCGGGTGGAATTCATTGTCTTTGAGAACTTTTTTTAGTTTCTTCTAATTTTCCATTTATTTATGTTCACATATAAATGCCATTTGAGTTTTGTTAATTGGAATTCATTGTTTTCGGAACTGCTTTTCAGATTCTTCTAGTTTTCCCTTCACCTTTCTGTTCCCATTCAGATATCATCATTAACGTAGGTTGTCTTTTGTCCTTTGTCATTCTTTTATCAACGTTTGCGAGTTGGTATTTGTGGACGGTCGGATCTCCACGCTGGTTTGGTTGATGATTGATTTGAAAATAGAGTCGCCACCCGGGTTTTTAGAAAATGATTTGGGACCCGAGAAACCAATTTGAAGGATGATTGAAAAAATGACTTTAGAAAACAATTTGAAAACCAGAGATTCGTTTCGGGTTTGGGAGCCAGGTTACGAACGGGGAAGGGTTTTAATGCACCCCGCTCGCCCGATTAAAAATCGGTCTTTACTAAACATTTGTGGGATTTTTAGAAAATATTTTGATGCCAAACTTTATTCAAATAAGCAATTAAATCATGCAAAACAAATGATTTAAATAATTGAAATAAACAACAACTGATATGAGCAATCAAGTAATAGTAACTACTTGAAAGGAAAAATCATGTTCTTAAACTGTTTATAAAGGAAACTTATTTAAAATTCAGATTTGAAAAAGTGTGCCGTACGGCACACAAAGTGTACCGTGCGGTACAGAAAGTGTGCCGTGTGGCACTGTTCAAGGATCCAACGGTCAGATTTTCAAAAGTGTGCCGTACAGCACTCTAAGTGTACCGTGCGGTACAGAAGGAGTGCCGTGCGGCACTGTTTTCTTCACAAACAGTTTGATATTTGGTTTTTCGAAAAGAATGAAATGGAGCACATTCAAGGCATGAAAACTTGATCAAAACTAATTACTTTGAACTGAAAAATGATATGTTTGAATAGAAATTGTTCCTCCTCATTAGATTGCTCCATACGACGCGTAAAGTTCACCGTATGACGCAACCGGGAGGTCATGAATCAAACTGATTTTTGATGTAACATGGGCATACCAAATGTGGAGATGATATGGAAGATCATTCCACACTTGGTACCCCTCCCCTCAGGGAACCAAAACTAAGAAGTTTGGCGAAACGGGATCGTACCTCGATTTGCAACTCTCGGATTAAAACTCTTTCTTGAACTTCCGAATGGGGCTTGGGCTTCCTCTGGACTCCAACTCCAATCTAGTATGATAGCAAAGATGGTTGATGGCTAGAACTTGAACAAATTTGGAATGGCTACCTCACGGGTTTGGAACCGAAAATAGAGGGTTGGGTTTTTTGATTGAATTTGCTTTTGGGAGAGATTGAAATAGCTATGGGATTGATTTGTGAGAGTGGTAATTGGGATATGGAATGGATAGAGGGTTTGACAGAATTTAGAGAGGGTTTTTCATGATTTTTCTTCACCAATTTTTCCATGTTATTTCCGTTGAACTCGATCGGGATTTATAGGCGAGAGGAGAACTTGGCTCCCAAGTTTGCTTGGTGCCCACACATGGTGATGATGGCTAGGAGGTAGCCTCTGATCCTTGCACGAAATTGTGATGAAGGAGGGCTGCCAAAGTCAACAAAAGGGGCTGAAAGTCGGTTTATGCATGACAGTGTCGTACGGCACAGTACGACACACAAACTGTACCGTACGGTACACCAACTGTGCCGTACGGCACACCTGACCGCCAAAATTCAAAAAGCTGTCGTGCGTGATTGTTGAAGCTTCGTGCGTGAGAGATGAGTGCCGTGCGGCACTATTGACTTTGTTGACTTGAAGAATTTCAATCCGAGAGGCTTTCCGGGTATTTCCTTTCATCATCGAGGATAAAAATGTACACAAACGTCTCATTTTGGGGTGTCTACAGTATTTTATTAATAAAGAGTAGAGACAAAAAACAAAATGCAAAGGAACAACAAAAAAACAGGTAAAACACCGAATTAGATTAGTCTTCCCAATAGAGAATAATGGTAGTACCACATTAAACATCGTATTGACACTGAAAAATTAGAAGCTCAAAATTTGGGACCTAACAACTGGGGCCGCAATATGGATGAGTGAAATGTGGTCCACACGTGCAAAATGCACGTGATAAAACCACTAGTGCAAGATAAACGTATGAGCAACTAGGAGTCTAGAGGCTAGGACAGATTCAAAAAAAAAAAAAAAAAACTAGGAGACTAGGACAGATTCTGGAGGCTAGGAGTATCCTATAGTTTTTTTTTCCAATTGGCTCCTCAAACAAGCTACTAAGAACTACTCCTAATAGTTTTTTTTGCCAATAGATATAAATAAATAAAAAAGAAGAAGCAATTGGGACAGAATTGATAGCGAAGTTTAGACCAAATATGAAACGAGGTTTTTACGTCAGCTGATAATGATAAGGAACTAATTTGACAGAGAAATTAGTAATCACTATTAAATTTGAGCAAAGGTAATTTGGGAATGAACAGAATTATGTCCTACACTGAAACCTAATGCTATAAGTTACGAACAGAATGCAAGGCCTTGGTCCAAAGCTGAATACAACATTTTAGATTGATCTATTTATAAGTGCTATTTAAGCCGATGATCAGCAAAATCATCCAGCCTAACATTGCGGAAATAAATTCAGGATATTTTAGATTAAAATTAACCTAGGGTACTATATGCATGACACAAAGTAATTGAGCCTATGATTGCAGCTGCAGAGAGAAGAAGACGAAAGTGACCCCTGCTTGATCAGCAGCAACTACAATTGCATATCATTTTTTATTTTTACGTATTAAATACCATAGAACAATAACATACCAATATAGTAATAAAATCCCATTTAGTGACTTTTACTAAAGAGAGAAACACAATTATGATAATTATGATCCCAAACAGATTACCATTGCGATAAATTTTCAAAAAACGGGAAAAAGATTGTCAGTCAATATGAATAGGAAGCTGCAAAATTGAGAGTTCCCAAATATAAATAACAAGAATTAGTACCAAGCACACTTAGTTTTACTACATTTCTAGTGGCGGTGGCAATTGGCAATCCAACCCAACTCAACCCGTCCCGTCCATATTTTTGTTTTTGAACGGTAACAATTTTATTAATCTCTGAAGGAAAAAAAGATTAAAAGGGAAGAAGGATAAACGGCATCGCTACTAGGGAGACAACATTCCGCTAGAGATCATAGCCACTCCAAACCCCAGACAAAAAGCTAGCAAGGTGCCAACCAAATGTAAAAGTTCAACAGGACAAACCCTGTGAAGAACGAAAAAAACAACGAGACATGAAATTGAAAAAACTAGCAAAAATTAAAAGTGCTTGGTTGGGTTGATGTGAGTTGAATCCAAAAATTACCCGTGTGTTCTTCCGCCAATCAAAAACAAACCAGCAAAATTCAAAAACAAAAAAGACACCCACACAACACCCTCACCCCTATGTGAAAGTATTGTGTGGGTGTTGTGTGGAAGTGGTTGTGGGTATATCATTATTCATTCAAAAAACGAATCCAAAATGCCAAAATATGCTCGGTGTTGCTAATGGTCCACTTGTGATGCCCAAAGTAAAATTGAGATTGAGGCTTTGATGATTGAGATTTGGGTCGGTCGTGGTGGATATGTATTTTTTTGGCATAGGACGTGGAACTTGAGAGCATATCTGAGGAATGAAAAGGAGACAAAGGCTTTGAAATAGCTCGTCGTCAGATTCGTCAGTCGATTTCACGGCATCGACGACTATGAGGTTTTGTGTTGAGAGGGATAGATAGGAGAGAGAAGATGAGTAATAACAATCACAAGAAGAGGAATTTTCAGATAGAGGTGTTCAATAATAGTAGAAATTTTATAGTAGTATTG
The DNA here is from genome assembly GCA_020921065.1 of Vaccinium darrowii. Lineage (NCBI taxonomy): Eukaryota > Viridiplantae > Streptophyta > Magnoliopsida > Ericales > Ericaceae > Vaccinium > Vaccinium darrowii. Next base: position 47,597,790 of record CM037161.1, read on the forward strand.
AACTTCAGCAGCCACCGGACCCCTTTCAGTAATCAAGTCTTTTTATTTTTTACCGCCATATGCCTATCTCATAAATGTTAAAAATCAAATTGATTTCATTCATTCATCACATCACATAATTAGGCAATATTCAATTTTTTAGTACGCAATCCAGCTAATACATGTGGACCATTCCTTTGAGAACAAACTAGACAGCCAACAACAATCAATCAACTATAGTTTTTCATGCATACTCAGAAAATTATAGGTCGCATACACACGCCCACAATTGCGAGGTGACTATCAAGTCCTTAGAGGAGGATTGAAAAGAAATTCTTGACCTCAACAATTAAAGGAATCGAAAGAAGTCATTCCACTCAAAGCAATGGCGGAAGGGGCACAGATAAGATAAGAGAGTAAGGGAACTAAAAGAGGAAGAAGACTAGCAAAAGTCTACTAGGTCTAAGAAGCAGGAGAAAAAGAATGAAATTAAATAAGTTAGAAGTATATATTGATAAAGAAAATGTACCTTTCCATTGAAAAGGGTCGGTTGTGCATGGATAGTTGGATTGCCCTCTGTTGTTCCCGCCTCCCCCATTTTGGTACAGAAACTTACAAGCTTTGGTAGCTTCTGCAAACCTAGAGATGTCAATTTGCTGAAGCATACCTGTTCATTTCTAAGTCCATCTTCATCTACTTCTCCTTCAAATCCAACTACTCCCTCCATGGTTTCACATCCACCTACTTCTAGGCCTTTTAGATTCTTTACCAGTGGATGCATTTTGGATGGAAACAAATGCGTAAGTTTATTACAACCCTGGACGTCCACGGTCATCAGTTGGCAGAAAGACCCTTGTTCTTCAAAGACTAGGATTGACTGCTTGTCCCAAATCTCTATTATGTTACCCAACTTCCAAATTTTTAATTCCTCCAAGACAGGAAAAATAACCTGAAAGGTAGTGCAAGATAGGTATCATTAATTTGGGACTCCTCCATAGAAAAGTTACTCACTAGCATTATCAAACAAATGCTACACAAGTAATAAATCTGCTTGTTGGTCGAGGAAAATTCCTGTTAAAAAAAGAGGAGAACTTTAGAGTCATTTTCATCCAACTAAGAACATTTCTTCTTCTTTTTCTTCCTTTTTTTTTTAATTAGAAGCCCACATTATTTTACGAAACTTCGAAACTAGTCTTTGTGGGATCGATTGGAATCCCGAAATTTTATGTCCTCTCTAAGAGCATCCAAGGTCGTGATCAACTAGTCCTTCTAACAGCGCTCAAACTAGTCTTCGAAACTAGGCAAGTAACGGTCTCATTTTATCGTAGGTTAAAATAACGATAATATAATAAGTTTAAACCTATACCTATCACTCCTCGCAATCCTCAAGGGCGCTTGGGGTCCTTCCCATGATGATATGATAAATATGTTGTGCATGAATGCTGTAAGAAATTAACGGCGAACCTCTGTTACTGTGTTGAAATCACCGATCACTACGTGATTCATAAGTTATGTTTTGTAACTTACAAAATTTGTGGACTATCTGAAGGTTGAGCCCAGACCAAGGAGCCCAAAAGTAAAGGTACACTGAGATGAACAACAGCCTAAAACCCTCAACGAACTTCTAAAAGGAAAATTTCCCGAGAGGGAGAGGTTTATGTATTTAGAACACAAATACTCCATGTTCAAAAGTCGGATTGAGACGATTGAAATTAATGTTGAAAGATGAGATAGCAGGCTTCATTGTCGCTGTTCAATAAAACTGCTAAAGTCACATGGGGCGTGAACAAAACCATAAAATATGGGCAACAAGTATGCACCAGGTTTAGTGTAGTATCAATCGCGACAACTCAAATTGGGTGTGACGGATAAAATTAAGAGCGCGCAACAACTTTCATCGCAACTGTTTAGAATGTCAACACTGAGATGAACAACAGCCTAAAAATCTAGAGTCAAAGCTGTTATTTTGGGTACCAGTCTCACTCTCATCGCAAAAAGTCTCATCTAGGGTTTTATTCAGGACAGTCTCTACAAAATAATTTCGACGAGGAATATTCAATCATGCCATTGTTTTATCCCACACAAATATAACATTAAAAGAAATGGACGATAATGCTCTCAGAGTTTCTAAAAATCATTAGTAATTTTATCAGCAGTTCATCTAAGACAAGAAAGAATCAAGGTAATCAACCTAAGTTATCAATTAAGCTGTCCCAATGATTTATTATCACGGTCGTGAAATCTGTTTCTTGAGAGGAATTAGGAGGATTAGAAGGACAATTGTCGTCACGAACAAGTTAGATGTTATTTGGATCATGAACATGTAGACGTTCCAAAACCCACTTCTGTATTGAGGGTCGCTCCAAAAAGAATTTGAAAATTTAATACTTGTGGTTCTATTATTCCACTAAATCAATTCTTCCTTGTGCTTTGCTGATAATTTTTTGTTAGTTTCATGTAATTTTTTTGTGGATTATTTTTTTATGAGAGAAATCGCAAAAATACCAGATTATAATCTAAACTGAGATTTTTTTGAATGATGACAAAAATAAGCCAGAAAAACAGATTTTTTTTTTTAATTTTTTAATTTTTTTTTTAAAAAAACTTAAGCAGAATATATAAGAGTTATTGATGCATGATGATACACACCATATATATGAAATCCCCTATTTCTATGTCAAGGACGTATTTGATCCTTAGTTTAGACCTCTATGAGAGACAGAGAGAAGGGGTTTAGTCGACATGGGAGAGAGAAGTGACATATTTTGGTTTCTTGAAAAGCATAAAAATAAAAATCAGATCGCATTATTATGGGACTGAATCCGATGTATCCGAATCCTATACAATTACAATTCGAATTATCAGATTATAATATTGACTTTATCATATTTGAATTGGACTTTTTCGGATTGGATTGAAATCAGATTTGGATCCAATTCGATCTATTGACAGGCCTAATTTTTTATGGGATCAGCGAGAACGCATCTCCCGAAGAACATTTATCCTCTCCTCCTCTTCTTCTTCCCTTTTTGCTGAGAAGAATGATCTCTATTCTTGTGATTGCCTCGCTCGTTTGTGAAATGAGAGAGAGAATGATCTCTATTCATATCTGATCATTCGTTAATTACTGATATGAGCAGGAAAAAAAAATTCATGTACAATGGCTTCAGGAAAGCCCTTCTCCTTTCCTTTAATTGAGTTGGATATGTTTGAAAGCAATTGATATCTCTTATCATACCTTAAAAAATTGTTACTTTAACATGGACGATATGGGATGGAATTGGATCCTTGATCTGCAGTGGTACGTCCAGTCCAGCCCATTTTGGGAGCTTCTGGTTTATTGGGATGATTCAGATTATTCACTTTTTAGACCTTGCTAGCAATATTGGCTACGCCCTAAATCATATTTATTGTGAGAAAAATGAATTTCGATTCATCGGTCTAATGTTTTCAAATTCTATTTTCTCAAGATCCATTTGTTACAAACAAATATTAAATGATGTCGGATAATCATACTTTTTAGCGTGGCTAACATTTTCGACAAGGATTAAAAAGTACTCCATGATTGATCTAAATTGTCCCAGGAAGAGCTTCAAAATGGATCGGACCGGACCAGACCGCGGAATCCCTCAAAGGGACTGGGAGCTTATCCATCTTCTTGTGGGATTATATCAACCAATACATGAAATCTATGAGTATGAAACAGCAATGGATTGCATGACTCTTCACTAGTATGAAAGATTCGAACCCCACTGTATCTAAAGGAAGTGGTCACTATGGGAAGGACGGCCCACTTGGAAAGGAGCTCCAAAAGCATCACAGAGAATTATGGGTGCAAAATCCATTTCGAGATTTCACACAAGGAACTGTTTAATATATTTCAAATATTATATAGTGCAATTTTTTGTGAACAAATTAGTTTATTTGGATATCCGTAAAGTCTTAAAATTCATTCAGTTTTATCCCGATAAATTCCGAGATGAAAATTGATCAACCCATATTATAGCCGAAGAAACTCTTAAAAATATGTTTGACACAAATTAAATGATTCCCATTATATGTGCAGGACTCCAAAATAAGTTCGACCCAAGATTTTGTACGTACACAAAAATGTTTACCCATAGATTTTTCTTTCTTTAACGAGAAGTCGAGAACTAATGCTGCTTCAAAATCAACGGCCCCACACGGAAAATAGGCTCCCCATGCAATTTTAAAGCAATTCTTTCACAAATCAGTGGCCGACAATGGTAGTGCTGCTTCAAATCAACCACCCCACCTGGAAAAGTATCAAAGACCTAGCGTTTTTCAAAATATAAAAAGTTACTTCTCAAATTCTTTTTATTTAATTTTTTTTTCACGTTAAACTTTTGTATTTTTTGGTTCTCATCGACGAGAGGATTCGAAAAAATAAAAAATCCTGACTTTTATCTAATTTTTTTTAAATGACCAATTTTTAGCATTTTTAGACTGTCTAAAAGTTCATCATTTTCCAAAAAATTTGGATTTTCAGTAATATTTTTTACTTTTTCGATTCCTCTCATCAAGGAGGACCGATAAATTACAAAGTTTAATACAAAACTAAGGAAAGCAAATTTTCTTTGAATACAAATAAATTTTTAAAAGTGACATTTAGCCCTGCAACTTATTTTGGAAAACAAGACTTAAAATTTCTACTCTAGTACCATCGACCTGAAAAATTGGTATGATATTCGATCATTCTCTCTCTATTTTTTTTTTTTTCTTTATGCCTTGTTTCCGGATAGAATGGAAATTTGGGAGTGGAATTTTACCCAGTGCATATCCATCCAAGCGAATTGTGATGTTCAGGCTTTCGGCCTTTCAGTTTCAAGTATTCAGCAATCAAAGAAAATTCTTTTCAGGAAACGAAAAAATTTATCTTTTACTTTTCAAAGAGAATATCATTTAAACGACCAACAAAATGGGACCGTAGGAGTATTTTAAAAAAATTTGTACTAATTTTGTAATACGTAGGTATGTTTTTTGGCTTGCGATATCGCTCTCATTTTTGCTTATTACACACATTATGTCTCTTTTCACCAAACATTTACTCCTAATATGTTGCAGAAGCACTATTGTTTTGTGGAAAAGCCTTTCAAGTACCACGTGGCAGTGTTCCAAGAGTAGTTATAATTTTCTATTAGTATGTTACTTGGATAAGAATCACGGTCGTGATCAAATCTGTTTCTTGAGAGGAATTAGATGTTATTTGGATCAGGAACATGTAGATGTTCCAAAACCCACTTCTGAATTGAGGGTCGCTCCAAAAAGAATTTGAAAATTTAATACTTGTGCTTTGCTGATAATTTTTTGTTAGTTTCATGTATTTTTTTTTGTGGATTATTTTTTTATGAGAGAAATCGGAAAAATACAAGATTATAATCTAAACTGAGAATTTTTTGAATGATGACAAAAATAAGCCAAAAAGCAGATTTTATTTATTTGTTTTTTTTTTTTATAATAAAAACTTAAGCAGAATATAAAAGAGTTATTGATGCATGATGATACACACCTATATGAAATCCCCTATTTCTATGCCAAGGACGTATTTGATCCTTAGTTTAGACCTCTATGAGAGACACAGAGAAGGGGTTTAGTCGACATGGGAGAGAGAAGTGACATATTTTGGTTTCTTGAAAAACGTAAAAATAAAAATCAGATCGCATTTTAATGGGACTGAATCCGATATATCGAAATCCTATCCAATTACAATTCGAATTATCAGAATACAATATTGACTTTTATCATATTTGGATCGGACTTTTTCTGTTTGAATTGGAATTAGATCTGAATCCAATTCGATCTATTGACAGGCCTAATAAAATCCCATTGGCCTAATTTTTTATGGGATCAGTGGGAACGCATCGCCCAAAGAACATTTATCCTCTCCTCCTCTTCTTCTTCCCTTTTTCCTGAGTAGAATGATCTCTATTCTTGTGATTGCCTCACTCGTTTGTGAAATGAGAGAGAGAGATTGTTGACTCATATCTGATCATTCGTTAATTACTGATACTGAATTTGTCATCGCAGTTGAACTACTGCCATAACGAGCAGGAAAAAAAAATTCACGTACAAAGGCTGAATGAAATATCAACTTATATATGGTGTATTACAATGGCTTCATATCTCTTATCATACCTTATGGTGTATTACAAAATTGTTACTTTAACATGGACGTTATGTGATGGGATTAGTCCAGCCCATTTTGGGAGCTTCTTGGTTTATTTGGATGATTAAGATCCTTCACTTTTTAGACCTTGCTAGCAATATTAGCAATGTTTTCCGCCCAAAACAAACGGAGCTTTATTGTGAGAAAAATGAATTTTGATTCAGCGTTCTAATGTTTTCAAATTCTATTTTTCTCAAGATCCATTTGTTACAAACAAATATTAAATGATGTCGGATAATCATACTTTTCAGCGTGGCTAACGTTCTCGACAAGGATTAAAAAGTAAACGATTGATCTAAATTGTCCCAGGAAGAGCTTCAAAATGGATCGGACCTGACTGGACCGTCGAGTCCCTCAAAGGGACTGGGGAGCATCCATCTCCTTGTGGGATTATATCAACCAATACATGAAATCTTTGTGTACGAAACGGCATATTTAACTTTACATAACCGATTGGATGCATGAAATCAGCTAAGCACTAGTTGGGCAAAATATCTAATTGTCAATTCCTCGTTATATGAGTCGTTTGTTAGGTGACACGCAAAATTGAAGTTGATTGAATTTTCGTAATTATGTCATCAACGCAAATTTATTTGAAGGGGAAAAAAAAACCTTTACTAGAAGATCTTGCAGAGGAACTATCTGGTAAATGTGCTACACTCACATGGTTACAGATATCCTGTCAAACAAGGATTCACGTGATCACCTACTCAACTAGACGAAGGAATCGAACAATTGAAATCAAATAATCAAAGCTTGGATGGGCCCAATATTGACCGCATAGCATGCATGCTACAACATAGACCGCTATCCCCCTAATTAGGATGTACGTGGATACCTTGCTTGGTTTCCTCTTTCTTCCACTGTTCTTGTGAATCTAAAAATAACAACATTCATCTCATTGCCTTCTCGTTGCAAAGTTATAAAATAATGACATTCATGTCCTTGCCTTCTCGATTGCAAAGTACTTGCAATAACACAATCATTAAAACACGCAGCAGACACATTAGCTAAGTTCACAAGTTCAAAAACTTTAATTACAATCATAGAACTCGTCCCACATTTATTGTTACAATCAAGAGTAGAGTTTGTGGAATAGTTGTTCACAAAACCATCTCATGCAAACATTCATAAACATGTGAATACGAAGGACAAACAAGTTTCCCATGTGAGGCCAAGCTCGCATAGGGAATTATTAATGTGAAACCGTTGATTGTAGCTGAAAACACGAACAAACTTGGAAATTAAAAAGCATTCTCCTTCATAGCCTGCCTAAGGGAGAAAGCATCACCAACCATCAAATGAGTCTCGGATTTTATTACAAGGAACAAGAAGTTTTGCCAGTATGAGGAACTCCAACATAATCTTCTCCCCTGCTACTCGAATGTAACTTCCAGAGCAAAGCACTGATGGAGAAGGGAAAAAAAGTAATTAAAACACAACGTTAGGTTTCATTTTATAGTAGTTGTGCTAGATGCACAAAATATTTTGATTGTAATCAGTCATGAAATTTTAAGTCATAAAGTTCGTAGGGACTTGATATACAAAAAAAGACACCCTTTGTAAGAAAGAAGAAATATACTATTGACACTAGAATTGAGTTCCAAGGGAAAGAGAAAAGTATACTTCTTGAAATTTTTATTCTATTTCAGACCAACAAAATGAGTGGTCATCTTATCTGGCAGATTGAACACCTTGACATCTTAAACTTGCAAAGACTCAAGAACAAAATATCACAATTGAAGATTAATGAGTGACAGAAAGTTGAGACATCGAGTTTACAAGAGGAGCACCTATCAAAAATAAATACCGGATTGTACGTACTTATTCGACCATATTCACATAATTTCGCACAAGAATGTTTATAGCGTGATTTAGTACTTCAACTAACTCTGCAATTAAAATGAATAAAGTTAATTCATATGGTTAGGCTAACAAAAAAGTTGGACGATTTAAATTCTTGTTGTCTCTAAACTTCTTAAGGTGTATCCTACTTCACTGATCTCAAATAGATAAGACCAATATTATGAAAATTCTTTAATGAAAGCAAGTGACGATTATGCTATGGCTTAGACGGTCAATAATGCGGAAAAAAAAAGAAAAGACAACTGATAGCAACACAAAAAGTAACTTAAGACGGTTATTCGTAGCCGTACCATTATATTATCAGTTAGGGACGCCAGATCAATCAAGGTTGGAAATATGATCTTCAGTCTCCTCCTCCTCCTCCTCCTCCGTCGTCCTTTTCTTCTCCTCCTCCTCCTCCTCTTCCTCCTTCGTTGTTGTCGTCGGCGTTCTTGACGTCCTCCTCCCCGTCTACTTCTTCTTCTTTATTATGGTCATTGTTGTCTTCAACTTTGCTACTAGTACCAGATTCCTATTCCAAAGAAAAAGAAAAAAAAAAAAAGCAAACAAAACATAAAGAAGAAACCAAGATATGGAGCATCATGCACGTTGAATTTCTGCGCTTCTGATAAATATTCAAAGACAAATTGCAGACATATTGCCTTGACATCTTTTCAAAGATTTTTATTGAGAAAATTTTAAAGATATCAAGTAGGAATGTACCTATACACACAACGTAATACTTAAGGATAGTCATACAAAACATTATATATGGACCATGTGAAGTTTTGGCTCTAAGAACAGTAAGGAATCTTGTTCCTTAAGGTTTCACTTGACAACCAAAGATAGCCTCGCACGATGGAGGTTTTTTATTGTCCTTTCTCTGGGTGGATATGGCCGGCATTTTTTGGAGTAAGAAGAGGTAACTTGGGGTTTTATTCAGGAGTTGGCATGGTTTATACAGAACTGCAGCTCTAAATTCTGCTGTGAATTCCTTGCTTAAATTGGCTTTCTCTGCTGTCTTTAATGACAATAATTTTCTCACTAGGTTGTTACTAAAAATGTGTTGCTAAAGTTTTCCATGACAACTTTTTGTAATAAGCTGTCACTGATTACAAGTGACAGATTATTACAAAAAGTTGTCACTAAATACTTTTTAGCAACGTATACTTTTAGTGACACGTTGTTGCCATTAGAAACTCAATTTTTTTTGTAATGACGGGTTGTAACAAGTATCAAAACCACGTGTAATAAGGTTACCATGAATAGTGTGTGAATAGTGAATTTACAAAAACCGGTAACTCGATCATAGCCATACGCAACAAGCATAAACATTATACATATCATGTACAAAAAATATACGTAATGGGGCGTACCGTACACCTTTTTTCAAGGGGGCATAGTGTAGCATTTTCCCAAAAAAAAAAAAAATCATATATGGAGCATAGTTGAATAGTTTCTCATAAATCCAAAGACAAGTGTTCATTGTTAGTCACAGAAGACCAAGCTAGAAATCCTACCTCTGTGGCTACCTCTTTTCTAGAAGTCCCGTTGACTAAAAATGTTAAATCCGGATCGATACTAGATGTATTGGGCGTCATGAACCATAGCCGTAGATCCTGCGACAAAAACTGATGTTATCATACGTGGAACAAATATTAATGGGACGTACCTCGCCACCCTTTTTAAGGAGGCACAGTGTAGCGTTTTAAAAATGAACAATGCTATGGGTACCCCAAAAATGTACCCCAACATTGGAAATCCTAACAATAGATTATAATTGAATAGTTACTCATAAATTCAAAGACAAGTGTTTATTGTCAGTCACACAAGGCCAAGTTAGAAATCCTAACCTTGATGGCTACCTCTATTGTATTGACCTCCAACATTGGAAATGCATTCTGCAACAAAAATTGACATTATAATGTCGGAAGTGACAACTATTGAGGCATGTTAATCCAATGGGATTACAGGATAAAGGATACATATTCTACTTTTAATACCAACAGGAAGCCATGAGCTGTACTACAGGATCATGGATAAATACAAAAAGGATACATATTCTACTTTTAATACCAACAGGAAGCCATGAGCTGTACTACAGGATCATGGATAAATACAAAAGGACAGCACTACGGGTACCGACGGAAATGGCAAGAAAATGTACCGATCGCACACGGGGACCCCCTTTTGGGTCCCACACGAGTGATCCGAACCGTTCATTGTTCTTAAAACATTTTTCCGAGGGGTCCCACAAAATTTCAGCTCAATCGGACGGTTGGAAGTGCTCCAACCAAAGTCCCACCGTTCCAACGGTGGGACTTTGGTTGGAGCACTTCCAACCGTCCGATTGAGCTGAAATTTTGTGGGACCCCTCGGAAAAATGTTTTAAGAACAATGAACGGTTCGGATCACTCGTGTGGGACCCAAAAGGGGGTCCCCGTGTGCGATCGGTACATTTTCTTGCCATTTTCGTCTGTACCCTTATCATTACCGAATACAAAACCTAGAGAAAATAAACACAAGCGTGACAAGTTATTTTATTGTAGAAAAACAAGGATAAAAAGGAAGACAATGATTACACCTAAAAATGTAAAACTTTTCAACATCAGCCACTCAACCTTTTTGAAAAGTTATTTTACCCTAGACAAACAAGGGTAAAAAGGGAATTTCATTCATTCTTAAAAGTCAAATGGATAAACCATTTGAGACATGAAAAAATCCGAACAGATATAAACAAATTGGAACGGAGGGAATAGAAAGGACTTTTAATTTTTTGATGTGCTGGACACGGCCCAGTGACATTGCCCTCTCAAAAAGTCAGGTAGGGTACTTCTTGTCACAGGATTCTTTCCTAATTCTAGCTTCTGTCCTGAATTTCATGTACACATAATGCACATATACCCAACATTGCTGATGTTACTGCAAATTACTACCATGGTGAAAAAACTAGGGGTGAAAATAAAAAATCGAAAACTGACCCAAACCGAAGAACCGAACTGAACCGGGATTTTTTTTTTCAATGGTTGGTTTGATTTGCGGTTCGGGTGAATTTGAAATTTTAAAAATCGGTTCGGGTTTTTTTTTTTTTTTAAGTGAACCGAACCAGTATACATATATAACTTGAAAAAGGTAAGGGGCAAGGATCAAACTCCCAACATCACGCGGGGGAGCCAAAGGTCTTAAACCCTTTACGTTATAAGTGGGAAAGAAATATATTTATTATTTACCTACAATGCAGTACTATCTATATGTACTTAACCCAGGACTTACCAAACCCTTTCCCCCAACTCAACCTTAACGTTTCACGTTTTCGGTTCCAGCCTTCCAGGCGACGCTGAGATGTCACCGCTGGCCTGTCCATCATCATCATTGTTGCCCTCTCATCAAGATCTGTTCGTCTCTCTCTCTCTCTCTCTCTCTCTCTCTCTCTCTCTCTCTCTTGATATGTGTTTATATATATGTACGTATATATCCCTGTAAATCTGTACATCTGGTGTATATATGTATGTTTTTGAATCTTCTGATCTCTCTCTCTCTCTCCCCCAATGAACTAAACCGACCTCTAATCTAGACCGAAGTGGGACAAACCGAACGGAACTGAACCAACCTCTAAAAAATGGGTTTCAGTTCTATGGTTTTCCCGAACCGAGTTTTCCCGGTTCACTTGTATATATGGTGAAACCGATCCTTCACTTGTATATATGGCGAAACCGGATCGGTTTCACCCCTAGAAAACATAGAAAAAGAATAAGAGTAAAACCTAAGGCCAACAATTTGCCACCACTCCAAACCACGCCAAAACTCAAAAGGCGAAACCTCGTCATCGGAAGCAGCACCGTTGAAGTTGCTTGAGAGCTTTGACATTGGGGATCTCCAATGAGTCGCAGGATTAGAAACACGATGCCGGAGAGCAAGGAGGCACCAGATCTGTTTGCACGGAGCTAAAAGAAGGATGTAAGAGGAAACGGTGAAAAAAGAGTTGGAGAGAATAGAGAAAAGAAGGTCATAAACAGAGGTGGCATGGGAGGGTGAAACTCTACAAAGGAAGGGAAGGAAAGGAAAGAGAAGAGTCTAATTTAGAGCTTTTTGAATTTAGAGAGAAGCTCTCGATTAGAAAGAGAACATGCATGATTATTTCTCTCTTTCTCTCCCCGCCAAAAAACTTTCAAATTCGGCTTATTTACCTTTTTGGTCCCTCAATGTATTAGCGACTGGCCAATTTAGTCCCCAATGTATAAAGTTGTCCAATTTAATCCCCCCACGTTTGAAATGTGTGTCGATTTGGTTCCCACCTGTAACAATGTCCCTCTTGTCCATTAAAACAGAGGGCATCAATGGTATTTTACCCCCCAAACACTACGACTAAAAAAAATACTACAAAAAAAACAAAATACAAAAACAAATACTTATGTTCAAAAACAAACTGTCTGACATTGAAACCTAGACCTAGAAAATGCCTCAAAAATCATGGGTCTCCTAATTCAAGACCAAGTGGAGAAAGAGATGATTCGTTTAGCCTTTGGTCCTGAATCACTAGTCCACTCAGTGGTCTTCAAAGCAAGAAAAGATCTGGATTTGGCCTCAAACTCTCCATCAATGCCACTGTTGTTGTCGTCTTCTCCGTCTCCGTTCTAACCACTTTCACAGGAAAACTCCTCTACTCTGCGGCCTATAATCTCCTTTCTCATCTCAACATACCCAACCACTTTTGGGTCTGACGTGGACCCAGGTTTTGGGTATGGGTGGAAACCTTGTTTGTACTTGTTAGAAGCTACTGCAAGAATGGAAACAGTTGTAGATTTGTCCTCAGCGTCGTGAGCTTCGGAGTAGAGTTTGTGTCACCAGCACGGTGGCATTCAAAATTTTTTTAAAAAAATAGAGAGTTCCTAGAGCAAATGAGGAGACAAATTGGTCGAGGTTTCGGGAATCAGGGATGGGAGAAGAGATAGAGAGGGGGAGGAGGAAGTGGAGGTGAGGGAGGAGAAGAGAAGTACAGGAGGTGGGAGGAGATGGATGAGGTTCGACGGCGGCCAGGATTACATTGGACAAGACGGCTAAGATGCTCAAGGAATTTTTTTTTTTTTGATGTTTTAGTTTACTTAGTTGTAGTGTTTGGGGCTACAATATCATTGATACCCTCTGTTTTAATAGACAAGAGAGACGGTGTTAGAGGTGGGGACCAATCGACACACATTTTAAATGTTGGGGATTAAATTGGACAATTTTATACATTGGGGACCAAATTAGCCACTCCTAATACATTGGAAACCAAAAAAGTAAATAAGCCTTCAAATTCTCATGAAGCACATTGCCTCACCCCAATCAACAGTTTGCCAGTCCTATGGTGGGAGTCTGGGAGGTAAACAACAGCATTGAAATGATGGGCCAAAACACCATAAGAAGGAATTTCTTGCAATTAAAGTTAAATAGCAGAGCAAAAGTGGTCAATGTTATTGTAAGCAACAAAAGATCTACCACGGATTCAATGCTGCCCCGTATAACACCATAAGAAGGAATTTTATATTAAGACAAACTTTTATGGTTCTTCCACCACACGTAATCCAATCTAATTTAACCATCGTGCTAAATATTAACACAATGTGTACTAAAACCGTTTTTTCCATTTGATTTTAGTTTTGATGCGTAGCCTGGGATCACTGCTAATATCTATACTTCAAAAGGTCATCCACAATGAAATTCACTCCTCTTGGCTACAACTGAAAAAATTTACCAAAAAATACTAGTTAAAGAAAAAAACCATTACCCTATTAAAGAAATAACTCTCAAGTCTCAACTTCGCCTATACTCCGTCAAAGAAAGTAAAAGATGTTCAAGTTCAAGAGATTAAGGCTATTGCTTTTTTACAGTTTGTATTCTTCCTTATCTGTCTACTATTTTCTTATGGTTCTCTATAGGAGGTGATGCTATTGACCTAATAGAAGAGATCCAACTTGGGTTTGGCCTTAATTAACATTATAATGTTAATTAAGATATGCCCCTTCTTATTCGTTTAGAAAGAATCATGATTGACAGTTAAAGTCTATGCGATTTTGGTGTCGGAGTGGGATCCCCTAGACCGATCGAACTCGGGTACACGAGTGAAATAGCATGTAAGTGTCGTGTTGTGTTCTTCGATAGGTGCAAAATATAAACAGGAGAGAAAGACTATTAATTTGGGTACTCCTTAGGCCTTTTTCGATTTGGTTTAATGCAACTTTCAACTTCCAAGTTCTGTTATGTTTAATTTAAGTAGAATTTATGTTTTTCTTCAATTTCATATTTTACGAATTTATAGTTCTCGGATAATATACATAGGTGTACATAGCCGTGAATCGCACGGGTTCATGCTAGTTATAATTACGTAGGAGAATTTTTAATAACAAGTTTTATATTTTTAATAACAGGTCGGATCAGGGAGATCACAATTATGTAGTACCTGGGGGCAGCGGACCCAAATGTTGGAAAGAAAATGGGGCAATGGGCACTACTGCGGTACCCAACTGACTGACTGGGCTGTGTTTAACACGTAATTACCCAGACCAAGGCCCACAAGAAAAAACTACCGCCCCCACATCTGAAACCCAATCCTCCCATTGGTAACAATAAACCTTATCCGCAGCACCTCCTCTCTGTTCTTACACTCCTTTTTCTCCCGAAACAACCCCCACCCGCTCTTTCTATTCTCACTCCAAGACCTCATCGAGACAAACATGATGGACTCGTTTGATCACTTTTTCGAGCAATTTTGAAAATCGACAGAAACAAACAATGTGAACATGTGATCAGTCAACAGAAAAACAGGCATTGATTAGTGTTTTGACCACTCGGACTCCGATACCAATTCTTATGCCCCAAACTAAACCAAACGAAACACACATCACCACAAGTTATATAAATGGTTCCCCATACTCAAGGTACTCCACGGAGGTTAATCAGATAAGCACTATAAATAGACGAGCTTACATGTGAAAATCTCACAACACTCTCTCATCTATTTGCGATTTACTTTTCAACCTCACCGATATCTCTCTCTCTCTCTCTCTCTGGGCTACAAAACACAAAAGCCTATAAAGGAGAAGAAACTCCAACGCCAGACAAAAGCGGAGCCTAAAATATTACTCCTCGAATTTCCTAGGAGTAGGAACAGTGATGTAGGTGATAGCAAACTATGAGGATGGGAGCCACACTCTGTCCCTTAGTCAATAAGCCCACTTTCTAAACCAAACACAATTAACTTATCAATCTCATGGTTTCACATATCCCCCCGTGTTTAAGTGAATTCAAGGTGTCGTGCGACACTTTGGCGTGCTTGATTCATTTTATGTACATCTTCAATAATTTTAAGAACTTGAAGTTAGCAATTGAATAAATCAATAGTGGCCCCCAATATTTTCTTACCAGGAATGAATTTTTTGACCAGTTAGACAATTGTTACTCAACTAGAGTCCCTCATTTATTTACTTTAGGCCAAGAGCCAATATGAATGACTGGGCATACACGCCCAGACCGAGGCCCATAACCAAACCGAAACACCACATCTGGAACCCAATCAACCCACAGTTTGGTCTCCTTCTTCTTCTTCTTCTTCTTCTTCTTCTTCTTCTTCTTCTTCTGCTCTCTCTCTCTCTCTCTCTCTCTCGGCAACAATCACCCTGGGCCCAAGCACAAAAATGATAGCAGAACCACGCTAACACTTCACGTCATTTATGGAAACTTCATTAAACTTTTATGATACTAGTTTGTTTTTTTGGTTGCCCCAACCTGAGAGTTGCATGCCCAAGCCTGCGGGCTTGGTCCTTGAGCAGATCTAAGCCACGAATAACAACAATCATTTTAGGAAACTTTATTTGAGTTTAAATTATTGACATTCCTCTAGCTTAACTAATACGTATGGTGGCATTGATATGTCATATACATAGGACTACAATTCAATTCGTAGCAGAACATATCAAATAGAAATGTCGATACAATGTAATTATTAAATTGGGTTGGTCGATAGAGGAGTTGTGGCCCCATTATGTTCGGCTACAGATTCCTTGACTCGTGATTTGGTTTAGATAGTTTAATATTTCTGTCAAATTTACATGGTAACATAATTTTACCTAAATTTTGGATTATCAATTGTGGATCCAATCTTAATCAAACTAGAGGATTATGCATATGTGCCCGCTTCTAGGTACTTTTCATGGCCATAATAACCTAAAAAGGTGAAAAAGAGAAAAGACCTCTGTACCTTGTTGGTGAAACTGAGTTGTGTTTCAGAACATAACCTTTTCAGATTAGGCAAAATTTGAAGTATCACTGTCTTCAACTCAGCAAATAGAATGATATGATTGTTGGTCGCTTCTTTCTCCTCGGGCTTGTTTGAGATTATCACCTCCATCTCCTTACAATTTGCTATCACAAGTTTTTGCAAATTTTGTAACTGAGGAAGCATATAGGATGGAAATACATGCACCAATTGGTTACAATCCTCAACATGGATGGACATAAGTTTGTAGAAGCATTTAGCTTTGTTTTCTGGTTCTGGAACTGGTTGCTTATCCCAAATCTCTTTCACCTCAAGCAACCCCCTAATAGTTAAATGTCCTAGGACAGGGAAAGCAACCTGCAAAGTTGTTTACCACACATTCATTAGTAATTTTACAAAAATAGGTTCCAATCAAGCTCCAAAATCCATCTGGCTTAGAAGCGCCAGATTTGAGTTTCAAAATATGGAGAAATATTGTAGACATATTGACTCAGTTCAATCACCTTTCTTTCTTGCAAATTCCTTTTTTTTTTTGTGCACAACACGAGCTCTTTGAATTGAATATTTTGACACAGCTTATTTGTTACACTTTCCATTTCATATGAAAAATAACAAGAAACACATATGATAGTTTAACAGATTAGGTATGATACACTGTTCAAAATTGCCAAGTTTGTATTAGTAAAAAATTCAACCAAGCATGTAAAAATCAAAAAGCGTGAACTATGAGAAAAAGAGATCAATATTGTTAAATGTAATATACATACCAAAATGACAAATTTCTCAAATTTCTAATTGGAAACAATTGATAAAATGACATAATGGGTATATGATTCACTCGTCCAAATTGAATTTTTTTTTTTTTTTAACTATGCAGAGAAAAATAAAAGGGTGCAACCTGAAAAAAATAGTAACATAGATACCTACCAAAATGAAATTTTTGTTAGATTAGTAAACAGGGAAAACATTAAATTAACATATGAGAACAAGACAGTGACGTTCTTCATTATTTGATGTAAGGGAGGGTCTCAATTAAGCCTTTTATGGTATTCGACATTGCACGCAAAAGTCTATTGTTAGAGTGGTCGTAGAGAGTGACATTGTGTACTCAAATCCATGGAGCACTCATCTCTTACGGCACAGACTACTTACTATATTTCATACTGTTTGCTCCCCATGCATGCGCACCTAAGCGCCGATCGAGAAGGCTGATTGGCGTTACTTACCCGTTTGTATTAATAACAATCATGATTCCCTATCTCTTCTCAATCTGTATTTCGTTTCAGAATTATTAATTAACATTCTACTAGCTTAGCTTAGCTAATATACTGATATGTCATAAACATATGACTACTTTTCAATTTGTAGTGTAGATATGAAATAGCAATGTAGATGCAATGTAATTATTAAATTGGGTTAGTTGATGGGGGAGTTGTGGCCCCGTTATGTTCAGTTACAAATTCATTGACTCGTGAAATTTTTTGTAGATAGTTTAATATTACTACTATTAAATTTACGTGATAACCTAATTGTACGTTTATTTTGGGATCTCAATTGCAGATCAAATTTTCTTCCAATTTTAATCGAACTACAGGATTATATATATGTGCCTGGTTCTGGGTGCTTTTCATGGCCATAATAACCTAAAAAGGTAAAAAAGGGTAAGACCTTTGTATCATGTTGGAGGTCGAGTTGCATTTCAGTACATAAACTTTTGAGATTAGGCAAAATGTGAAGTTATCAGTGGTGGATGTTTCACGTTTTTAGTTTATAATGCCCAAAACAAGAAAAGAGCAGCCTATGCCAAATTGTGAATACGTTTCTTAGCTTCTCTTTTAAAAATTCTACGACTTAAATGTTTCTTTGGTTCACATGCACCTTTTGGGTCGTGAATTCAAGACCCCTCTCTCTCTCTCTCTCTCTCTCTCTCGGCCACATGGGGAAGCAATTTGCCGATCCTATGTTTGGCTATGGATTCAGTGGAATTTCCTTAGATAGTTTAGTCTATCTGTCAAATTTAATTGATGAATACACTTCAGCTTAATTTGGGACTCTTAATTGCTGTCCGAACTCCGAACTTGCGGATCAATCGAGACCTTTTCCGATTTTGAGTAATTAAACTACAGGACTAGAAATGTGCGCATGCTTTTCAATATTCAGGGCCATGATCAAGCAAAACAGGGTAAGGACTTTTGTACCTTTTTGGAGAAGAGTTCCGTTCCAGTGTAGAAACTTTTCAGCTTAGGTAAATCATTAAATTCCACTTTCTTTAATTGAGAGAACACAATGGGATCATTGTCAACCGCTTCTTTCTCATTCATCAGCTCCTTTGAGACTATCACCTCCACCTCCTTGCAATTTCCTATCATGAGTCTTCGCAAATTCTGTAAACGAGGAAGCATATAGGAAGGCAGTACATACACCAACTGGTCACAACCAGCGATATGAATTGTCGCAAGTTTGTTGAAGGATTCAATTTCTTGCTCTGGTTCTGGGAGTGGTTTCTTCTCCCAAATCTCTGTTATGTTACCACGCATAACGAAAATCTGTAAATCTTCCAAGGCAGGGAAGGCAACCTGCAAAGTTGTGTACAACTCATTCATTAGTGAATGAATAATAAGGAGGTCCAATCGAGTTCTAAAATCGATCTTCGCTTAGAAGCACAAGATTCAAGTCTCAAAATATGAAGAGCTATGGAAGACATATTGAGCCAATTCGGTTACCTTTCATTCTTCTAAATTAAATCTGTGTTCACATCAAGAGCTCTTGTTATTAAATCTTCATACAAACCGTATTAATTTGTTGCCCTTTTTAATGTATTTGACAAATTACTATTACTTTTAACAAGCAAAATTAATCATTTATAAAATTAAAGCCATCATAAAAAAATCCATTGACCCGATTTATAACTCAGATCCCTATTGGCTACAATTCTGTTACTTAAATAAGTCACCAAAACTTGCCAATCCCATCTTTGAAGGGATTGAATCGATGGAAGAAGGAATTGTGGCTCTGTTTTTTTTTTTTTTTTTTTTTTTGCTATGGATTAATTGGCTCGTGAAAATTTCCTTTGATACTTGATAGTCTATCTGATAACAATTTATCAGATAAGTCTTAGTTGCAGTCCGTAACTTGCAGATAAGTCTTTTTCCAATTTTGAATAAACTATTCGAAACTACTTGATTATAAATGTGTACCCATTTTTATGTGCTATGGTCGAAGCAAAAGAGGGTAAGGAGCTTTGTACCTTGTGAGAGAAAAGGAGTTGATCTGTTCCAGTGCAAAAACATTTGAGGTTATCCAAACCCGAAAGTTTCAGAGTCTTTAATTGAGGGAACACAAGGATATCATTGTTGGTGGCTTCTTTCTCCTTCAGTTTCTTTGAGACTATCACCTCCAACTCCTTACAACCTGCTATATCGAGTTGTAGTAGATTGTGTAACTGAGGAAGCATATAGGAGGGCAATACATACTCCAATTGGTCACAATGCCAAACTTGAATGGACTTGAGTTTGCAGAAGGATTCAACTTCTTTTTCTGGTTTCAAGAGTGGTTGCTGGACCCAAATCCTTGTTATCATAGGCACCTGCCGAATTAATAAATCTTCTAGGGTAGGGAAAGCAACCTGCAAAGTAGTTAAAAAAAACTTTTATTAGTGATTCCATTGTAACGAGGTCTAAAATTCATCTCCTTTTAAAAGCACAAGATTCAAGTCTCAAATATGGAGAGCTATGGAAGACATATTGACTTCATTCGATCACCTTTCATTCTTCTAAAGTAAATTTGTGCACATCAAAGAGCTCTTGTATTAAATCATCAAACAAACCATATATTTGTCGTACTTTTTAAAGTATTTGATGATTATTACTACTATTAACAAACAAAATTAACCATTTATAATATTAAAGCTGTAAAAAAAAAGGGTCCATTACTCGATTTATAATACTAAACCCTATTGGTTCTACTAACGCATTGAGCTTGCCTAGAGGCTAGAAACTAGCACTTAAATAAGTGCTACTGAATTGAATACTTGGTTTGTAACTCACAAATCTTTCTCTTCATAACTTTAGTCCAAAATTGCCATCTAAGTTGCATTGGATAAAAAAATGGAGAACTCCATGGTACGCCCCATTATGTATATATTTGCCCTCATGTTACCTATGATTTTGGTAATTGTTCCACATATTTTGGTCGATTTCTATAAACAGTAGCATGATTCTGTGAATAGTAATGTGAATATTGTATTTTTTTTAAATGCTGAAAGGGTCGTAACAAGAACCACAAAAACATATGTAACAAGATTGCTATAGACAATGACGTGAACAGTGAATCCATAACGGTTTGTAACTTGCCCAAAATTATACGTAACTATAAAAAAAAAAATACATAATGGAGCGTACCATAGTATTTTCCTAAAAAATATTTCTTCAAATATGTGTCTGGTGTTGTAAACTTCGATTAGATTACTTTGGTTGAGAAGAATATTTTAACTTCTCTTTTACGGTAAAAGAACCAAAAAAAAGCATTCGAGATCAACAAACATAACTTTTTCTTGTTTATGGAATCCTTAATTGATATTTATCTAGAGTCAACATCTGGACATTAATTGGGTCCATTACCCCTTAAAATACTCAATGTAATATCAATCGAGCCATCGATTGTAACATTGTGTTGTTTCCTGCTTCAAACCATAATATCAAACCTGCCGTTAGTATAACCATTGTGTTGCTTCCTACTTTAAATACAAAGACGTTAGTATAACATTTTCACCTTTTGGGCTTCCGAGATACATAGTATCGTTCTCACTTTCCATCCATGACGTAGTTCTCTTTTCAAAATGACTCAATTTTAAAAATATATATTCCGAAACCATGGAGAATTTTCATGCTCTTTCATATTCATTCACCACAAAGACGTTGCAATAGTGAGAAATTCAATCCGCGATGGCATCAACATCAATCGGCAACACTGGACCCTGGGTGATTATTAAGCGAAAAATCCCAACTTCGACTTATAGCTTTTGTTGGAGAATATATTGTTTGTGTTTTTCGGCTCAATCCTCTTTCTATCACTCACGACCTATGAAGCACTGACACTTCTAGAGGTCGCCGTGGCCACGTATTACACACGGGGACATGTATTGGACACACCACGTGGTGTATCCCTTAAATTAAATTATTTTTTGGAGGGGGACACAGCATGGACACGCGTGTCCCCCATATACACTCTTTCTCGCTGTGTATATGTGTGTGTGTGTACGTACTAGTCTATATATTTCCGTTGTGGGTGTATAACTTACATATATGTGTGTACCAGTATATATACTACTCCCTCCGTCCCTTTTTAAGTGAGTACTTTGGGAAACGTGTATTTTTGTGGACATTAAAAAATGTACTTTCGTATAATATTTTTAAATTTTTTTTGCACCAAATTAAAGTACTCAATGAGCACTTTAATTTGGTATAAAGAAAATTAAAAAATTATATAGGGAAATATGTTTTTTAGGGGTTTGAAATTGCACGTATTCCCAAGGTACGCACTTAAAAAGGGACGGAGGGAGTAGTATATAACAGTGTAGATATGTTACATATTAAAAGAAAAGTAAGTATATCTATCTATATATATATATATTGTTACTGCATACATATATGATTTATTTATATATATAATTATTTATTTTTTCCGTTTCATTGTCCGTATCCATATCGGTGTCCATGCTACATAGCTCACGAGCAAACACTTCCATTGGTGTCAATGCAATATGCATTTTCGTGAGGTTGCAAAACGTCGGAAGGCCTTCGCAAATCATCGAGGTTCGCGTGGAATTCATTGTCTTTGAGTGCTTTTTTTTTGTCAAAGGTTAAGCTGCCTCCAATCATCCCCAGCCGTAACCCCAATGATTCGGGACTAGATAGGTTATGTTATTGTTGTATATGTTTAAGAAGTCACATGGGGCGTGAATAAAAGAATAAAATCTAGGACAATTTTTTTTTTTTTGGAGTAACATAAATATCAGTTACAAGAATTCATATTGTTGGCTATGAAAGATAAAATTAAGAGCTACCACCTCATGACCACCACAAAAAAAATAAGTTGAGAATATTCTCAGTTTGTCGGGACTTAGAATTTATCTATCCTAAGATTCATAAAATTCATCACATCACCGCCGCGACTCCGCCACGACCATTATAACACCATACATTTCTGTGAGGTTCATATGCTTGCTAATGGACCCTACAGAATTATGTGACTGCGCCTCACAACCACCCAATAATTTTCATGCTAAATATATTACTCCATTTACAGAACGTTGCATAGTCGCAATATTTACAATAGCTTTGCTTTCGCCTCCAGTACTTTCCATAATTGGGTTCTCTCAAGCTCTCTCCTCTTGAATGAGACCTTCTAGTACACAATTGGTCATTATAAGAGTGTGGAGTGGAAAATCGAGAGGAAATTTTCTTAACAAATGCTGTGGAAGACTGTAAAGATTATGGCCCTGTTCGTTTCCCAGTTTAGTTTTAGTTTTAGTTTTGATGACATCATCATTTCCCTCATTTCTCTCTCTATCTCTCTCCACTTATTACACCTGATAACATCATCAAAACTAAACTAAACTATCTAACCAAACACAACCTATGAAATTTTTCTCATGGCACAATAGTTGATGCACTTCGTTCCCATCTGTAATTGAATTTTGAATTGGTCGGCGATTTCGGACTAATCCTCTCTCTTTGCTTGAGCGTAAAAGTTTTATGTTGGGCTGGAGCTACCAGGAATTAGGTTCAACATCCCTTAAATGAATAGGCTAATAGAGTGTCTGAGTGTACTCTCCTCGCCCATGTTACCGGGTAATTACAAGGCCTGAACCCTCTAGCCTCACAACCCAAAGGTGGAGTGACAAAAGTAGATTAACGTTTAATTGAATTTACTTTTACTACTTGAGGTGTTGATAAAAATTTGAATATTTAAATCAAATAACCAAACAAATTGGAACTCTAATAATCTTAATATACCTGGTGATTGAACAAGGATTGAGCATTGGATGTTGTAGAACTTGAGTAGAAACTTTTAAGATTCTCCATTTTCTGAATTTGAAGATCCCTTAGTTGAGGGATGATCAAGGTACTATCATCAGCCGCTTCTTCTTCTCCTTTTTTGTTCTTGAAGACTACGAATTCTACATTTGGACAGTCCTCTA
Organism: Vaccinium darrowii; assembly: GCA_020921065.1. NCBI lineage: Eukaryota > Viridiplantae > Streptophyta > Magnoliopsida > Ericales > Ericaceae > Vaccinium > Vaccinium darrowii. Next base: position 47,621,256 of record CM037161.1, read on the forward strand.
CTTTCAAAAATTGCAGATTCCGTAGCCGAGGAAGTATATTCGAAGGAACCAAATTCATCAGTTTCTTACACCCTTTGACTTCAATGTTCCTTAATTGGCCGAAGGACTCCGTCTCTTGATTCACCGAAGGTGATTGCTTGTCCCATATCTCTCCTATGCTATTCAATGCTTCAACTTTTAATTCCTCCAAGACGGGCAAAATAACCTGCAAAATTGATTAGAACACTGTTATGTCAATGACTATTCCATCAAAAGGCTCACCCCCCAAGTAACCATTCTTTGATCGGTAGATGGTACCACTACGGAGAATGGTACCCAAAATTGACTTTGCGTGTCACGGAACCTAATGCTCTCGACAGAGCTTCATAAAGAAAACTGATTCATGCAGCCAACCCCAATTGATTGGGACTAAAGGCTCCATTTTATTTGGTTTAGATGGTTTTGGGTAATTGTCACGCATAAGAACCTCCTGTTAAGAAAGCCTTAGTTCTGTTTTCAATAACCTGAAATTCCCAATAGTGTGCACACTGTTTAAACCAAGTCTAAGCTTGGCCAGTTTAATAACTTATAACTTGATTGCTATCTTAAATATTAATCAGCAAAAACAAAACAATGAAAGACGACGAGATATATTTCCCCTATAGGACGAAATTAAAAAATACCCAACCTTAATGACTTTTTGCGTATTTCATTAAGAATACCCAATGGTTAATTTGCTTTCTTTTCCAGTTGATAACAATTGAAAAATACCTACATTTTCTTTTTCCTCAATGAAAATATTTTTATTTAGGGGCTTGGGCTTATCTTTTTTCAAACACCACCATGTGGTGGTCCCGATTTCATTTCCAGACGAGACTGTTATTTCAACTAATACAATACACAATTATCTAACAGGAAAAATAGTTAATCACCATCAGATTGTACAAACGATTATTTTGGGATGACGAGATGATAAATTATGTTCTGTTCTCAAATCAAATGCATGCCATCGATTCCGTACAGGAATGCAATCCCTCGATCCAAAGCTGAATGCAACATTTGAGATAACTATTTGTGAGCGCTTATAATGGTATTGAAATTTGAACAAGATGTTCATAAAAAATTTCCAGCTTAGCTTTAGGCAAAAGAATTCAGGCCAACCTAGATTAAAATTAGGTTCGACTTCTCTCAGACACTTGTGATTTTGTCGTTGTGCGGATTTCCAACCTCACCTTTATTTACCACCTTGAGATTTATGTTAGGATTTTCGCAACCCCACAACACCCCTACGGATCTTGGAAACATTGAATCAAAGAACAGAAAATCAAGTACTCGTGCGTAATGGAAAAACGGAAAAGAAACGAGACACAGATATACGTGGAAAACCTCAGCGCAAGGAAAAACCACAGGAGCCACACCAGTCCACTATGAAATTGAAATCAAGAGTACAAGTCTTCTCGCAATCTCTCTGAGATCTGCGTTTTCTCTCGCCTCTCTCTCTGTTTTTCTCTGAAAACTAATAACCCTAATTACACACTAACAGCAAAATAATTAGGTCGGGCCTATGGCCGAAATTACACACCGAGGTCCCTCAAATATCATTTTCGCTACAGTCCGGAGTCACACTCCGGACTGCGGGACACTCGTGTCCCGTGGGGACTCCCGCCCCCACTCCCCCGGTATTGCTGAAGGTTGTCTGCACCCAACAATTTGTGGACTCCTTTTTTTCCTTTGTTTTCTCTCTCTGCTTTATATACATTAGTAATTTAGTCATAACATTTTTTTAAACACCAAGAATTCTTTGTTTCCTATCGATGTTCTCTCTAGTTTTATCGAAAATGTCATTGGCCACGGCATCATCATTTCCCTTTTCAGTATTTTCAGCGACGACTAATAACCTGACTCAATTCGAACTTCAATATTGACGCAAAATTCGTGAAACAAAGTAAAAAAGGCTCGAATCCTTAAAAATTGGAATTGAGTTCTGGATTGGTTATAATATAGGAAAATGGCACGATTTGAGGAAGAAAGATTTGAGCTGGATTTTTAAAAATGAAGGCCATATTGTACCAGATGGTATTTGGGTCGTGAACACGGAAACTCCTACGAAGAATTTATCCTCGACGGTGAAGGTGATGACAGCCGATGGGATCAATGCCATCTATACTTCATAAGGCTATCCACGTTGGAGTTCTCCTATCGGCTACAATAAAAATAATTGCCGAAAAATACAAGTTAAAAACAGATAATGTATCACATTGACTCTCCTAATATTAAAGAAATAACTCTCTAGTCTCAACTTTCGCCTACACTCCATCAAAGAGTGTAATATACATAGGTGCACATAGTTGTGCATCGCCTAGCGTCCACCATATTTTTATTTTCTTACTAGCGATGAAATTTTTTTGACCAATTGTTACCGAATAGACTCGCTCGTTTTTACTCGAAGCTCCTCCATCCATTACAAATGACTGGGCCGTTTTTAGCACATAAGCGCCCCAGACCTACAAGCAAAAACACCCACTAGCACATCCCAAAGGTGGAGTGACAAAAGTGGATTAACGTTTAATTGAATTTACTTTTACTACTTGAGGTGATGATAAAAATTTGAATATTTAAATCAAATAACCAAACAAATTGGAACTCTAATAATCTTAATATACCTGGTGATTGAACAAGGATTGAGCATTGGATGTTGTAGAACTTGAGTAGAAACTTTTAAGCTTCTCCATTTTCCAAATTTGAAGATCCCTTAGTTGAGGGATGATCAAGGTACTATCATCAGCCGCTTCTTCTTCTCCTTTTTTGTTCTTGAAGACTACGAATTCTACATTTGGACAGCCATCTACTTTCAAAAATTGCAGATTCCGTAGCCGAGGAAGTATATTCGAAGGAACCAAATTCATCAGTTTCTTACACCCTTTGACTTCAATGTTCCTTAATTGGCCGAAGGACTCCGTCTCTTGATTCACCGAAGGTGATTGCTTGTCCCATATCTCTTCTATGCTATTCAATGCTTCAACTTTTAATTCCTCCAAGACGGGCAAAATAACCTGCAAAATTGATTAGAACACTGTTATGTCAATGACTGTTCCATCAAAAGGCTCACCCCCCAAGTAACCATTCTTCGATCGGTAGATGGTAGCACTACGGAGAATGGTACCCAAAATTGACTTTGCGTGTCACGGAACCTAATGCTCTCGACAGAGCTTCATAAAGAAAACTGATTCATGCAGCCAACCCCAATTGATTGGGACTAAAGGCTCCATTTTATTTGGTTTAGATGGTTTTGGGTAACTGTCACGCATAAGAACCTTAGTGTGCACACCGTTTAAGAAGGCCTTAGTTCTGTTTTCAATAAACTGAAATTCCCATTAGTGTGCACACCGTTTAAACCAAGTCTAAGCTTGGCCAGTTTAATAACTTATAACTTGATTGCTATCTTAAACATTAATCAGCAAAAACAAAACAATGAAAGACGACGAGATATATTTCCCCTGTAGGACGAAATTAAAAAATACCCAACCTCAATGACTTTTTGCGTACTTCTTTAAGAATACCCAATGGTTAATTTGCTTTCTTTTCCAGTTGATAACAATTGAAAAATACATATCTTTTCTTTTTCCTCAATGAAAATATTTTTATTTTTTCCTTAGATGAAAATATATCTTTGCCTTCAACTCCCCAAATGCATCTGCAGGGGCTTGGAGCTTATCTTTTCTCAAACACCATGTGGTGGTCTCGATTTCATTTCCAGACAAGATTGTTATTTCAACTAATACAATACACAATTATCTAACAAGAAAAATAGTTAATCAGCATCAGGTTGTACAAACGATTATTTTGGGATGACGAGATGACAAATTATGTTCTGCTCTCAAATCAAATGCATGCCATCGATTCCGTACAGGAATGCAATCCCTCGATCCAAAGCTGAATGCAACATTTGAGATAACTATTTATGAGCGCTTATAATGGTATTGAAATTTGAACAAGATGTTCATAAAAAATTTCCAGCTTAGCTTTAGGCAAAAGAACTCAGGCCAACCTAGATTAAAATTAGGTTCGACTACTCTTAGACACTTGTGATTTTGTCGTTGTGCGGATTTCCAACCTCACCTTTATTTACCACCTTGAGATTTGTGGACTCATTTTTTTCCTTTGTTTTCTCTCTCTGCTTTATATACATTAGTAATTTAGTCATAACATTTTTTTAAACACCAAGAATTCTTTGTTTCCTATCGATGTTCTCTCTAGTGTTATCGAAAATGTCATTGGCCACTGCATCATCATTTCCCTTCAGTATTTTCAGCGACGACTAATGTAGGGGATGGTTCTTGCCATCGTGATGAGCTGGAGAGGTATGAATAATCAACAGTAAAGACACAGTAGAAAGAAGGGAAGAGAGTAGTCTAGAGGAAGGGGAAAGAACAGAGCAGGAGTGCACAGAAAGAACTAAGGCAGTGGATTGCTCTCAGTCTAATCCATGATACCCGTGGTGACCTAGGAGATGGGGCCAGAGTTTGCTGCAGAGAATGTTCTCTCACTTAACAATGCCCTTTTCTCTCTCTAGAATGACATATGCCTCTGCCAAGATTTCACCAACCTCTGGGTATGAAAGGGAATGTCCCATATTTATAGGCACCTTGGACCAATCATTTGGTGCCAGGCTATCACCCAATAATATGATAACACGTGTCCTTTCCGTACAACCTGACCGCACGGGTGACGTCATCACCGCACGGCTGACGCGTGCGGCAACAAGCCATTCCCCCGCGCAGCGATCCTCTTGTCCTTAGCCACCAAGCCACTAGATCTCCCTCATTCCCGTTAGGGCAAGGTCGTGACCTACTCGGTCGCACCTGTACCGCAGCCAAGCCTCAGGGGGCCCCCGGGGTCCTGCCTTCAGACCGCAGCAGGTATATCGACCTGGGCTAAATTAGACTAGCTTCTCGCGTTCTCGCCCATGTTCTGAGCCGCGCCAGTCATATGGGCCGTGAGCTTTTCTCCTTATCCGGATGGCTCGCGGTTGTCCAAGCACCATCTTTGGGGTGCGCGCCGCTGAGGCTCCCTGCGCGGGAGGGTCCCGCTTCGGTGGCCCCCCTTACGCGGAGATTCATGCCCGCGCCAGTGGACCCCCGCGCGGGGGTATGCGCAGAGTGTGCCACGTGTCGCGCGGACATCTCGCCAGCTAAGTGACACGCGTCATGATCTTATTGGAGGGTCAACGTTGACTCTGGTCAATCGGGGGGGTCTCGCGCTGACCTCTCCTACAACTAATAACCTAACTCAATTCGAACAAAGTAAAAAACGCTCGAATCCTTAAAAATTGGAATTGAGTTCTGGATTGGTTATAATAATGGCAAATGGCACGATTTGAGCTGGATTTTTAAAAATGAAGGCCATATTGTACCAGATGGTATTTGGGTCGTGAACACGGAAACTCCTACGAAGAATTTATCCTCAACGGTGAAGGTGATTACAGCCGATGGGATCAATGCTATCTATACTTCAAAAGACTATCCACGTTGGAGTTCTCCTATCGGCTACAATAAAAATAATTACCAAAAAATACAAGTTAAAAACGGATAATGTATCACATTGACTCCTCCTATCTCTCTCCTAATATTAAAGAAATAGCTCTCAACTTTCGCCCATACTCCATCAAAGAGTGTAATGTACATAGGTGCACATAGTTGTGCATTGCAGGGTTCACGCTAGTTATGCAAATTTTGACTAATCTTAAGAACTTGGAGATGACTATTGAATAACTCTCTAGCGTCCACCATTTTTTTATTTTCTTACTAGCGATGAAATTTTTTTGACCAATTGTTACCGAATAGACTCGCTCATTTTTACTCGAAGCTCCTCCATCCATTACAAATGACTGGGCTGTTTTTAGCACATAAACGCCCAGACCAAGGCCCACAAGCAAAAACACCCACTAGCACATCCGAAAGGACCGAAACCCAACCAACCCATTGGTAACAATAAACCGATCATCATCACCTATCCACAGCACCTCCTTCTCTCTGTTCTTATACTCTTCTTTTTCTTCCGAAACTACCACCACCCGCTCTTTCCATTCTCACTCCAAGACCTCATCGAGACAAACACGACGGACTCGTCTGATCACTTTTTCGAGCAATTTCGAAAATCGACAGAAACAAACAGTGTGAACGTGTAATCAGTCAACAAAAAAATAGGCATTGATTAGTGTTTTGACCACTCGGACTCTAGTACCAATTGTTATGCCCCAAACCAAACCAAACGAAACACACATGAACAACAAGAGATATAAATGGTTCCCCATACTCGGGGCACTCCACGAAGGTTAATCAGATTGGCACTATAAATAGAGAGCTTACATGTGAGAATCTCATCATACTCTCTCATCTATTTGCAATTTACTTTTCAACCTCACCGATCTCTCTCTCTCTGGGCTACAAAACACAAAGCCTATAAAGGAGAAGAAACTCCAACGCCAGACAAAAACGGAGCCTAAAATATTATTTCTGGAATTTCCTAGGAGTTGGAACGGTGATGTAGGGGATAGCAAACTATGAGGATGGGAGCCACACTCTGCCCCTCAGTCAATAGGCCCACTTTCTAAACCAAACATAATTAACTTATCAATCACATGGTTTCACATAGCCCCCCATGTTTAAGTGAATATTCAAGCTGTCGTGCATCACATTGGCGTGCTTGATTCATTTTATGTACATCTTCAATAATTTTAAGAACTTGAAGTTAGCAATTGAATAAATCTCTAGTGGCCCCCAATTTTTTCTTACCATGGGTGAATTTTTTGACCAATTAGACAATTGTTACTCGACTAGAGTCTCTCATTTATTTACTTTAGGCCAAGAGCAGATATGAATGACTTGGCATAAACGCCCAGACCGAGGCGCATAACCAAACCGAACTCCACATCTGAAACCCAATCAACCCACAGTTTGGTCTCGTACTTCTTCTTCTTCTTCTTCTCTCTCTCCCCGGCAACAATCTCCCTGGGCCCAAGCACAAAAATGATTGCAGAATCACGCTAAAACTTCACTCATTTATGGAAACTTCATTAAATTTTGGTGAAACTAGATTTTTTTTTTTTTTTTGGATTGCCTCAGCCCGAGAGTTGCATGCCGCTTGCTAGGCTTCCCCTTTAGCGGATCTAGGCCACGAATAACAACAATCATTTTAGGAAACTTTATCTGAGTTTAAATTATTGACATTCCTCTAGCTTAACTAATATGTATGGTTGCATTGATATATGTCGTATATATAGGACTACTATTCAATTTGTAGCAGTAAATATCAAATAGAAATGTCGATACAATGTAATTATTAAATTGGGTTGGTCAATGGAGGAGTTGTGGCCTCATTAATTATGTTCGGCTACAGATTCCTTAACTCTTGAATTTTTTTTGGATAGTTTAATATTCCTGTTAAATTTACATGATAACATAATTTTAGCTAAATTTGGGATTCTCAACTGCGAATCCAATCTTATTCCTATCTTATTCCTATCTTAATCAAACTAGAGGATTATCCATATGTGCCCGCTTCTAGGTGCTTTTCATGGCCATAATAACTTAAAAAGGTACTGTAAAAAAGAGTAAAGACTTTTGTACCTTGTTGGAGAATACATATACCAATTGGTCACAATGCTGAACATCAATGCGCCTTAGATTGGAGAAAGATATAGCTTCCTTTTCTGCTTCTGAAAGTGGCTGCTTGTCCCAAATCTCTTTTATCTTAGGCACCTTCGTAATAGTTAAATGTTCCAAGGTAGGGAAAGCAACCTGCAAAGTTGTTTACAACACATTCAGTAGTAATTGTATAAAAATATGATCCAATCAAGCTCTAATCTATCTTCGCTTAGAAGCGCCAGATTTGAGTTTCAAAATGTGGAGAAATATTGTAGACATATTGACTCAGTTCAATCACCTTTCTTTCTTGAAATTCCATTTTTTTTTTTTGCACAACACGAGCTCTTGGAATTGAATACTTTGGCACACCTTATTTGTTACACTTTCCATTTCATATGATAAATAATAATAAACATATGTGATAGTTTAACAGATTAAGTATGATACACTTCTCAAAATTGCTAAGTTTGCATAAATAAATAAAAATTCAACCAAGCATGTAAAAATCAAAAAGCGTGAACTATGAGAAAAAAGAGATCAATATTTTTAAATGTAATACACATACAAAAATGAGAAATTTCTCAAATTTTTAATTGGAAACAATAGATAGAATGACATAATGGGTATATGATTCACTTGTTTTTTTACTATGGAGATAAAAATAAAAGAGTGCGACCTGACAAAAATAGTAACAGAGATACCTACCAAAATGAAATTTTTGTTAGATTAGTAAACAGGTAAAACATTAAATTAACATATGAGAATGCGAATGTGACGTTCTTCACTAGTTGATGTTAAGGAGGGTCTCAATTAAGCCTTTTATGACATTCGACATTGCACCCAAAAATTTATTATTAGAGTAGTCATAAAGAGTGACATTGTGTATTCAAATCCATGGAGCACTCCGTGCCCCTTAGGGTTATACGTTTTTAGCTTCACTTTTAAAAATTCTACGGATTAAATGTTTCTTCGGTTCACATGCACCTTTTGGGTCGTGAATTCAAGACCCCACTCTGTGTCTCTCTCTCTCTCTCTTGGCCACATGGTAAGAAATTTGCCAATCACCAATTTGCCACTCCTACATATGTTGGAAAGGAATTACGAGCATTGACTGGTTGGAGTAATAAGGAGGTCCAATCAAGTTCTAAAAACCATCTTTGCTTAGAAGCACGGGATTCAAGTCTCAAAATATGGAGAGCTATGGAAGACATATTGACCCAATTCGATCACCTTTAATTCTTCTAAATTAAATCTGTGTTCACATCAAGAGCTCTTGATATTAAATCTTCATACGAACCGTATTAATTTGTTGCACTTTTTAGTGTACTTGATGAATTACTATTACTTTTAACAAGAAAAATTAATCATTTATAAAATTAAATCCGTGAAAAAAAATCCATTGACCCGATTTATATCTCAGATCCCTATTGGCTACAATTCTGTTACCTAAATAAGTCACCAAAACTTGCCAATTCTATCTATGATGGGATTGAATCGATGGAAGAAGGAATTGTGCATGGCTCTGTTTTTTTTTTTTTGGCTATGGATTAATTGGCTCATGAAAGTTTCCTTTGATACTTGATAGTCTATCTGATAACAATTTATCAGATAAATCTTAGTTGCAGTCTGTAACTGCAGATAAGTCTTTTTCCAATTTTGAATAAACTATTCGAAACTACTAGATTATGGTCAAGCAAAAAAGGGTAAGGAGCTTTGTACCTTGTGAGAGAAAAGGAGTTGATCTGTTCCAGTGCAGAAACATTTGAGGTTGTCCAAATCGTCAAGTGCCAGAGTCTTTAATTGAGGGAACACAATGATATCATTGTTGGTGGCTTCTTTCTCCTTCAGTTTGTTTGAGACTATCACCTCCAACTTCTTACAACCTTCTACCTTGAGTTCTAGTAGATTGAGTAACTGAGGAAGCATATAGGAGGGCAATACATACTCCAATTGGTTACATCTCCAAACTTCAATGGACTTGAGTTTGCAGAAGGATTCAACTTCTTTTTCTGGTTTCGAGAGTTGTTGTTGGACCCAAATCCTTGTTATCATAGGCACGTCCCTAATACGTATATCTTCTAGGACAGGGAAAGCAACCTGCAAAGTAACAGAAAAAAACATTCATTAGTGATTCAACAATAACGAGGTCTAAAATTCATCTCTTCTTTGAAGCACGAGATTCAAGTGTCAAATATGGAGAGCTATGGAAGACATATTGACTTAATTTGATCACCTTTCATTCTTCTAAATTAAATTTGTGCACAACAAGAGCTCTTGTATTAAATCATCAAACCAACCATATATTTGTCGCACTTTTCAAAGTATTTCATGATTACTACTACTATTAATATCACCAAACAAAATTAACCATTTATAATAATATTAAAGCCGTAAAAAAAAGTCCATTTACTCGATTTGTAAACCTAAATCCTATTGGTTCTACCAGCGTATTGAGCTTGGTTAGAGGCTGGAAGACTAGAACTCAAATAACTGCTACTACTGAATTATATACTTGGTTATAACTCACAAATCTCTCTCTTCATAACTGTAGTCCGAAATTGCCATCCAAGTTGCATTGCGTAAAGAAATGGAGAACTCTATGGTATGCTTCATTCCGTATATTTATATACTTGTAATTGTTCTGTATTTTTTGGTCAATTTCTATGAACAGTAACGTAAATCCATGAATAGTAACATGAATGTTGTATTTTTAAAAACAACGTATAACGGGTCGTAATAAGTACCAAAACTATATATAATAAGATTACCATACACAATGATGTGAATAGTGAATCCATAACAGTTTGTAACTTGACCAAAAGTATACGTAACAACTATCAAAAAATATGTAATGGAGCACCATAGTATTTTCCTAAAAAAAAAATTCATTCAAATACGTGTCTGATGTTGTAAACTTTGGTTAGATTACTTTGGTTGGGAAGGATATTTTAACTTCTCTTTTACGGTAAAAGAACAAATTAAAAAAAAAAAATGCATTCAAGATCAACAAACATAACTTTTTCTAGTTTTTGAAATCCTTAATTGATAGTATATATCTAAATTCAAATAAGAAAATTGATGAAACCAAAAAAGGTTTTGACCAAATTTCGCTGCATTGCATGAGACTTTGAACTTAGGTAGAGGAAAAAAACTCACCTGATAATAGAAGCACTCGCTCAAGCTATTAATTTTGGGTCCATTGCCTACCCTTAGAGCATCTCCAACGGGAGAAGAAATATATACTTCATAAAAAATTGTAGATTTTGCTTACTTACGTGGCAAATTGAAGAGTCGTTATTTATCCGTGTTAGACATGCCGAGAAAATGTAGCATGCAGAGATATATATACTTATTTAAGTAATCTAAGCCAGGCATGCATTATGGATGCAGGTAGAATTCTAATTGTTGTCTTAAATTATCATTTTACAATAAAAGCCAAGATATAGTCCCGCTGTTAGACAAAATTGCAGTTGAAATGCAAATGCAACCAAAGGGGCTTGCTTTGATTGCATTTCAGACTTTGATTGCATTTCATTGGGACTACTCTTTGCCTTAAATACAACCCGATTTCTCATGTAAGATAAATGTATGACCAACTACGAATCTGGGACAGATTCTAGAGACTAAGAGCTGGGTTGAGTTTTTACCAGTTGAAGTGCTAGAAGACTTCTATTCTTTTCGAAGCTCTATCAATGCATGTTTTTTTATTCCCTATTGTGATGATTTTATGTTTTATCTATATCATAATTTAAAAGTTTTTTTTGCCAATATAAAAAATATAAAACAAAAAAGCAATTTGGATAGACATTGATAGCAAAGTTTAGACCAAATAAAGGGACTATCCTTTTTTTCTCTCCCCTTTGTGGGGAGCTTCTCTCTCTTCACTAGAGAGTCTACCTAGGGTTCTTCCCTATCTTATCCTTTCCGCCGCCCATCTCCTTCTTCTTTCTTCCCTGTTTTGGATGTCCAGGGGGTGGGGCGGCCGCCTTCCGGCCCCACCTCCCCCCTCCCTTTGCTCCGCCACCCATTTTTTCTCCTCCTCGTCCGTTTCAAATCCCAAGATCCACAACCTCTAGCTTCCGCCTCCTCAGTAACCTTTTCGCTCTTACACACCCATCCGCCCCTCCACCGCCCCTGCCACCATCTGTCCCTCCACAACCCCGACCTCTTGTTATCCCTTCCGCACCTCTCTGCCTACGGTGGTGCTTGTTGGTTCCCAGATCTGGTGATTTCGGCCTTGACGCAGAAGAGAAACTTGGGTGGCTGAGCCCCCTCCGGCGAATAAACTCCAAAACCCGTAGGCGGCGGCTATGGAGTGTTGGGTCTCTCCCAGAGATGCAACTCGGCATTAGCTTACAGTATTTTCGAAGTGACTCGGTGCGACTCAGCAATGTTTTGACCCAATTGACTCGGTATTACTATGAGTTGTGTCATGTTGTTTTTTTGTAGTTTTTGCTGTCTTTTTCGGTTTTACCTTGTAGTTAGATTCCAGGAAGTGAGATTTCAGTGGGCTTTCTATGTTTTTGTGGATTGAATCGTAGGTTGCTATTGAGACTTGGGTAGGACCCTATGCATCGATCCTCTTATGGATCTGCGTCTGTTCTGCAGTACGTGTCTTAGAGCCCCATGTTCTGTGGTGTGCTTGTGTCCGAGTCTTCGTAGTAGTGGTTCTTTCCCGTATCTGTATTGAAATCTTGTATGTGCCATTTGGCTTGGCTCTCAGTCCTTTTTAATGATATGATATCAAATGACTTCCAGTTCCAAAAAAAAAAAAAAAAGTTTAGACCAAATATGAAATGAGATTTTTACTTCAGCTGATCGTAATAAAAAACCTAATTTGACAGGGAAATTAGTTATCACTATGACGTTTGAGCAAAAGTAATTTAGGGATGACGATGTTTTAAATTATGTCTTGCACTCAAATCAAATGCTATTAATTATGAACATAATGCAATCCCTTGGTCGAAAGCTGAATACAACATTTTAATTAGATCAATCTATTCATGAGCACTATTTTTTTTTTTTTTTTTCCTGATCGGGAATTTATGAGCACTATTGAACCTGATGATCAGCAAAAACATCCAGCTCAGCATTAGGGAAATAAATTCGGTTAAATTCCATGAAAACCCTCTCATCTATTCCAATTTTCCATGGACACCCCCTAACCTTTAGAAACGTCTGTACACATTCTCTCATCTATGAACGTTATCCAGCTTGACCCCTTCTGTCAAAGGCCGTTAATTCTCAAGAACAAAAACTATAGATTGGACAAAAATACCCCTTCTCTCTCTCTCTCTCTCTCTCCCTCCCTAACCCTTGCACTTGGGCTAAGAAAATATATGATGATGGTTGCTCCATCTTTCTCCTAACTCAGATGCCAACTGACCAAAAAAATACAATAAACTGCAATAAAAATCCTAAACCATGATGCATGAAACACTTCATTCTACCACTCAATTCATAGGTGAGATACTTTCGGGGCATTTCATCAATGAAGCAGGGTTTCGTTTCAAGGGTTCCAAGTTAGGAATTGAAGCTGCTCGATCGGAATCGTTGCGATTTCGATAGAACAAAGTTCAGATCTACAAAGGTGAGATACTTTCGGGGCATTTCAAATCGACTGGTTTTTTCAATTTTTTATCGGAGTATCTACTTTATGAGTGAAATAAGCGGAGATATGAGAGAGGTGATATGCAAGGAGTGGATAGATAGAGGTTACGAGCTAGCTCTACACCATTTTCGTTGATAACCTCCCATCTGATATTAGGAAAATCTGGATCTACAACATCGTTCAGAAATTTGGTAAAATTATCGATTGCTATATCCCAGCCAACAAAAGCAAAATTTCGGGGGAGCAGTTTTGGGTTTGTGAGATTTGCAATTGAGGAGGAAGCCATTACATCCATATCTAAAACTAATGGATTCTAATTCTGGATTAAAAAATTGGTGGTCAACATTGCTAGATTCCAAACTAAGAAATATGATGGCATCTATTCTAAATCCTTTTCGGTGATTCCAAAAAATCATTTTTGTTTTTTAGGGCAGAAGTGTACTTAAATCCTTTTCGGTGATTCCAAATAATCACTTTCCGAAGGGCGGAGAGAGAGAAGAAGGAGAGTTAGCTGGAGAGAGAGAAAGAGAGAGAGAGAGAGAGAGAGATGTTTCAGTAGTTGCAGGAAAGAGAAGGGAAAGAGAAGAGTGTGTTTTTTACATAAAAAAATCTTACCAGGGTAAAATTGTCATCTTCTTACTTCCATTAACAGAGTAAGGGTTTTTTTTTTCAATTTTGAATAGATGAGAGGGTGTGTATGGGCATTTTTACAGGTTAGGGGGTGTCCATGAAAAATTGGAATAGATGAGGGGTTCTCCAGGAAATTTAACCAATAAATTCGGAAGAAGTTGACAATTTTCAAAATCTAAGAACCATTGAAATTTTTCTCAATGCGGAAAATTTTTAAATTTATCACCTCACAACAACCAAAAAAAATAATAATTGAGAATATTTTCATGAAAGGACTTAAAATTTCTCAATCCCAAGATGTCTAAAATTTATCACATCACAGCCGCGTCTCCCATTATAACACCATACTACATTTTTGTGAGGTTCACATGCTTGCTAATTGACCCTACAGAATTATGTGACTGCGCCCCGCGACCACCCAATATTTACAAGTAACTTTGCTTTCGACTACAGTACTTTCCATAATTGGGCTCTCTTGCTCTCTCCTCTTGAATGAGACTTTCTAGTAGACAATTGGTCATTATAAGAGGGTGGAGTGGAAAATCGAGAGGAAATTTTCTTAACAAATGCTGTGGAAGACTATAAAGATTATGGAATTTCTCTCATGGCACAACAGTTTGATGCACTTTCGTTCCCATCTGTAATTAAATTTTGAATCGGTCGGCGAAACTTGAGCTGTAGGGGCAATTTTAGACTAAATCCTCCTTCTTAATTTCCTTGAGCATAAAAGTTTTATGTTGGGCTAGAGCTACCAGGAATTAGTTTCAATGAATAGGATAACTGTATACTTGTAACCTAACCCTAGTAGGGTGTCTGAGTGTACTCCCCTCGCCCCATGTTACCTGGTAATTACAAGGCCTGAGTGCTATGGCCTCACAACCCCAAGGTGGAGTGACGAAAGTAAATTAATATTGAACTAAATTTACTTTACTACTTGAGGTGTTGGTCAAATTTTGAATATTTAAATTAGATAACCAACAAATTGAAACTTTAATAATCTTCATATACCTGGTGATTGAACAAGGATTGAGCATTGGATGTTGTAGAACTTGAGTAGAAACTTTTAAGCTTCTCTATGTTTTTAATCCAAAGCCTGCTTAGCCGAGGGATGATTAAGGTACTATCATCAACTGCTTCTTCTTCTCCGTTTTTGTTCTTGAAGACTATGAATTCTACATTTGGACAGTCCTCTACTGCCAAAAATTGCAGATTCCGTAGCCGAGGAAGTATATTCGAAGGAACCAAATTCATCAATTTCTTACACCGTCTGACTGCCATGGACCTTAATTGGCCAAAAGATACCGTCTCTTGATTCACTGAAAGTGATTGGTTGTCCCATATCTCTTCTATGCTATCCAATGCTTCAACATGTAATATCTCCAAGACGGGCAACATAACCTGTAAAATTATTTTCAACATGGTTTTATCAGTGACTCTTCCATCAAAAGGTTCAACCACCAAGTAACCATTGTATCACGCATAAGAACCCCCAGTTAAGAAAGCCTTAGTTCTGTTTTCAATAAACTGAAATTCCCAATAGTGTGGACAATTAATGTTTATTAAACCAAGTCTTAGTGGGCCGGCTTGGTCAGCCATAAATTAGGCAAGATCGATAGGTAATTCCTGAGGTGGAACAGTGAGTGGGGTCGTTAGGCATTGTGTCTATTTGTTTAACAATTGAGTGATAACTTATGAATAAGTTGATTGCGGTCTTAAATAATCAGCCTACAATGAAACCCAAGATGCCAAAAAAAAATAAAACATTGAAAGACGACGAGGTATATTTCCCCTATCGGATGAAAAATATCCAACGTCAATGATTTATTGTTTGTTTCATTAAGAATACCCAACGTTTTGTGTTCTTTTATACATATCTTTTCCTTATCCTCGATGAAAACATTTTTAATTTTGTTCCTTGGATGAAAATATATGCTCGCCTTGAACTCCTGAAATACATCCGAAGGGGCTTTGGGCTTATCTTTACTCAAACACCACCATGTGGTGGTCCCGATTTCATTTCCAGACGAGATATAGTTGTTTCAATTAATGCAATACACAATTATCTGACAGGACAAATAGTAAATTATGTTCTGGCAGTTCTGCTCTCAAAACAAATGCATGCTACCGATTCTGAACGGGAATGCAATCCCTTGATCCAAAACTAAATGCAACATTTGAAATCTATTCACGAGTGTTCGTAAAAAAATTTAAATTTGAACAATATGTTCATAAAAAAATTTCCACCTTAGCTATGGCAAAAGAATTCAGGCCGACCTAGATTAAAATTAAGGCAAACTTCTCTTAGATCCCCTGTGATTTTGTCGATGTGCAGATTGCCAACCTCACCTTCATTTATAAGCACATTATCATCTTGTGATTTGTCGACTATCCTTTTTTTCCTTTGTTTTCTCTCTCTTCTCTATATACATTAGTCATCATAAATAAAATAAATAAATAAATTGAAACACCAAGAATGCTCTGTTTTCATTGATGTTCTCTCTATTGTGATTGAAAATGTCACTGGCTATTGCATCATCATTTCCTTTTTAGTTTATTCAGTGACAGTTAACAGCCTAACCCAATTCAAAATTCAATGTTGCTGCAAAAATGGTGAAACAAAAAGAAAAAAAAAAAAAAGGCTCGACGAAGCCTTTAAAGGAATTGAGTTCTGGATTGGTTGTACTAAATGGAAAATGACACGATTTGAGCAAGAACATAACATTTGGGCTTGGATTTTTAAAAATAAAGGGGATGAAAGGGGCCGGAAAAATGGGAAGTCACAGTAGAGGAGAATGGTGGCTGCATGAGACACACACACACACACACACAGAGAGAGGGGGGCAAAAAAGCAGTCGCATTTCTTTTTGAAAATTTGAAGATTATGCTATAAATTTGAATGGAAAATGTGAAGGTGCACTTGCTATAAATTTGAATGGAAAAAAAGCAGTCGTATTATTGTATTAAATATATGTTCTACTCTCAACACAAGGGAGTGAGGTGCACTTGCTATAAATTTGAATGGAAAATGTGAAGGTGCACGTAAGTCCAAAAAATCACAAGATAGTTATGTGCTTATAAATGAAGGTGAGGGGGCAACCCACACATCGACTTAACCACAAGAGGTCTTAGTGAAGATTTCCTTTATAAATTATCAACTGATAGTATTTTAGACAATAATTAATAGTCTTTTGAACTAGTCTTTGTGGGATTGGCTTACTACCATCAATGTGGCACTAAAGCCAAATGTGCAACTCACTCCTCAATTTAAATACCAAAGTCTATTAAATCAAAGAATAACAATAAAGCTAACCTTATTACTGAAAAGAGGCTGCGGATGGGCAGAAGAACTTCCTGTAGTTGTTTGCGTCTTCTCCTTTTCAGCATAGAAGCTTATAAGGTTTGGTAGTTTTTGTAAAACCAGTTCCTTCAGCTTACTGAACTTCACGTCACCTATGAGTTCATTTTGTCCTTCAAAACCAACTATTGCCTCCATGATTTCACAAGACCTTACTGCTAATTGTTCCAGGTGGACAAGTTCTCTTGCAGCGGTTGGGGTGAAAAGAAACCTTAACTTATACTTTCCAATAACTAACCTGTTTAACTTATTGAACGACTGTAAAGGATGCAGCCTGTGACTTTGCATGGATGATTTTGGCTCACCAAGAAAATATTCTAAGTCATCATCACATGATTCAACTTTGAGGTATCTCAAGTCAGGAAATCCATTTCCAACGCCTCTATCATGAAGCGTCTTCTTCAAACCCGTAATGCCAATGAGGGATAGCGCTTCAGCTTTGTCGACCAAAGGAATGAACCCATTTCTTAAAGAAGACCCTTCATATTTCAAGACCCTTGTTCCTGAAAATTTTTCATCCCATTCGAAGTTCGAACCCACTGAGATCCTAAATCTCTTCAGGTTCTCAAACTTCAGGCCATCCTTGGGCAATAGCATGACATTTGGTATGAAGATATGCAAAGTGGTTAATTGACCATTATCCAATGATTGTCTTAGCTCCTCAAGGCCCATATTTTTGCTGCTGCTGTTTGTGCCCTCCTTTTTCTTATCAATGATGGCCTCCCATTGGTCAAAATTTTCTGGAAAGAGCAATTCCTCCAGGTTGGTCAAATTGGATATGATACCTTGTGGAATCTCTATGAGACGTGAACAACCTCTGAGATCTAACAATCGAAGATTGGTCAACTGTGCGATCTCTGGTGGCAACGCCTTGATACTAGAACCCCGAAGGCTAAGAACTTCAAGGTTACTCTTCATGTCCTTTAGTATGGCAATATCTGCCAACTCGCATCCATTAAGATTTAGCATCCGAAGGTTTCTCAATTTTGCAAGTGATGATGGGAGACGCCGCATGCGCATTTTAGTAAAAGATAACACTGTAAGTTGCGTCATCCCATTGAAAAAATTGTTTGGAACCTCAAGATCTGAAAGTTCGCTACTGTCTACCATTAAGGTGTAGAGTTGTGGATATACCAACCCATCGGGAAGCTCTTTAATATTTTTAAAATTTAATGAGATTGTTGAGTACAATGGCCCATTTGAGGGATTTTGTGGCCACCGAAGGGCACCGTGATCTATCAGAAATGCTTTTTCATCTCGTGAAATTGAGATACCAACATCTCTTATGACATCATGAATTTTCACCACATTTTCATGACTGCCGGTTGTCAACAAAGAAGCTGATTTTAGGACATCAACCACTGTACACACGGCATTTCTGGCCTCGTCAAGTGTACGTGGGTTTAGAGCAAGCAAACACCTTGCCACGCAGTGTCTCGTCAATTCGTCGATGGGAATCTCAGCATCCTCAGCAAACAAACAGCACAGCAAGAAACAAGATTGTGCATCCGAGGACCGTAACATATCATAGCTCACCCTCAAGGTGGCTATAACACCTGGGTCAATGCCTTCAATTTGTGTGAGCATGTACCTCTTTACCTTATCCGATGCATTCTTCCACGTGTATTCGGGCTTATCTTGCAATGCGGTTCCAAGTGCATTTATGGCGAGTGGCAAACCATTGCATTTTTTGCACAGTTCGCATGCTAGGGGATATATTTCTGGCTGAGACTCGATAGAATTTCCCACCTTCTTTTTAAATAGGTCCCATGCTTCTGCCTCCAGTAGCTCTGCAATTCGAAAATTTCTATCGACTTTCATTGTGATTCGCAACAAATCTTCCTTTCGAGAGGTTAGGACAACTTTGCATCCTGTCTTTCCATCTGAGATAGGAATGCCTATTTTCTTCAAATCCACCATTTCCCAAATATCATCCAATATGACGAGATATTTATCCCCATTTTTGAATTTATTCCATAATTCAGTTCGTCTTCCCTCTTGATCATCTGTTGTGGCCTTCAATTTTAAATTTAAGCTCTCAGCCAATTTTGATTGTACTTCCTTCACATTGAGATCCTTAGAGACAGCTGCTATTGCGACTTGCTTAAAAGTTCCATCTTGTCGCATTTGATCACCCACCTCTTTGACTAATGTGGTCTTACCGACGCCACCGAGGCCATATACACCAATCATGTTAACATTTGAATCTTTTAATGCATCCGTAAGATACTTTAAAATTGATGCTCTAGAATCAAAGTTGACATAATTATTGTCCGACAGGGATTCAAATTCTGGAGGACGCGGCTTAGGGCGGGAAATTTCTTCAAAACGGGTGTTAGTAAGCTTATTGGCCTTCACTATATTCTCTTCCGCCTGTTTGCTCAACTTGTATCGCCACCTGATGTTAGGACAAGAGCATGTAATGCAACGCATGTTTTCCCTCGCAGTACTTTGCCCCATAAGTCGAACAACATCCTCTTTCAACTCGTCTACTTTCGTTTGCCAGTTTTTAACCTCAACCTTAATGTCTTCGCCACGATCACTGGCTTCACAAACTTTACTTTCGATATCTTCCCTACGATCATCCAGATCTCTCATTTCATCTTGCAAATTCTTGAGGTTCTTTGCATAGCGAACGACATATTTCCCTGTTCTGAACGCTTCATCAAAGGCTAGACCTCCCAACTTCTCGAATATGCATTGAGGAGTACACATTTTCAGCCAGGGGTTATTTCTTCTGATATTCCTAAAAAATGTTGAAGTGATGCAATCCAAATTTAACAAGATAAAGCTCTTTGTAGCTGCAGTAAGCAAAAAAATAAATTAGGGAAAAAATGAAGAAAAGAGCAATGCATATCACTAATGAACAAAAAAAAATTTCTTTTGACAACTCTAAGAGAGAGTAGAATAATTTAGCTTTTCATTTTATTTTTCTGGAGACAATATTCTCCAACATCATGAGTTGACATCCTATTGTTGTCTCTAAAAAGAAAATCTGATAAGAAATTTTATATATCTTCTGTATACAATAGTATATGTGACCAAAATGGGAAATCACTATTGACTCAAGACTCCAATCCCCTCCATCCTCCAAAGATCCTCCTGGCTCTTTCATTTTTCTAGGGTTTGATCAAGAAAGAAGCATCGACTCTCCAAGAAATAAAAGGCCAATTGGAAGAAAAGTTGAAAGGAGTCACGTAGAAAATGTTAAGTATAAGATGCTAAGAGCTCTCACATTTTTAATTTGATGGAAGAATTTAACAAACAATTACGTAATGGTGAAAAAGAATGTAACGGAGAGGAGGGGAGAGGCACCAAGTCAACATTTACGAAAAAATAATAGTGCTAGAAATTTTCGTTATCAATTTGACAAATTTAGACAGTATGGGTATATTTGTATAATGGAAGAAAAGTTTCGTTGTACCATTGAAATTTTTTAAAACTAAAGGATTTAATAGTCATCGAGGTCAAAGTTTATGGGCAATTTTGAAATTTTCCATAAGCTCTAGAGATCAATCACATAATTCACTACGAGGAGTTTGGTAGAGGCGAAAAATGACACGTTTGAACTGGTCTCACCAAAATTAATACTCCCACAGTCCATTTTTAAATGCTACTAAAAAATGTAATGTTATTTTGACTATCGTTCAAATGTGCTCACTGATTAAAAATTAATTTCGAAAATAGTTTAATTTTTAATGGTTAGAGTTCCGCCCAAAAATGCTCTAACGCAGCTTCAAATCAACAATCCCACCCGAAAAGCTCCAAAGACTTCTAATAGGAGGTTTGTTGTGTGCACAGATTTATGACTGCGCGTATATCATCCATGGGGTCATTTAGGGGTTCTACATGAATAATACAAGTCATTCATTAATTTTAAATGCACTTTTGAAAAATTCCGCAAAAGATGAGCTTAGTTTTTCTGCTTCTTCAATTGTTGTCCTTCGGCTTTAAAAGAATCCAACTCAAAATCAACTAACAGTGGGTGCATGGAGGGGCTGTCGAGCCTCATAAATTAGTTATGACGGGTAATACTTAACCATGAAACAACTCCGCATGGCGACCTTTGATTTGCCATACAAAAATAAACAGAAGATCCATGCATAAGCATCATAAAAAAACAATATGCACATTGCCACAAACAATCAATCAAGGGAGTCTTGTCCAAAAGCTTTGAGAAGCTTAGCTCAAATACCATATTAAAACATAGAATTGGTAAAGACTAGAGAGACCACCCAGCCTAAAAAACAAGCTTCGGAGGTAATAATTTTACCAGTATGGACAAGCTCTAACAATACCAAACATAGAGGTTGCTTACCTTTGTGACAAGTTGAGGAGGTCTATAACTAATTATCGAGGATACAAGAGTTAGCTCCTTGGATATTCACAAAGCCACGATGTTTATATGATTATTTGGTGCATCTCAAATTTGAGAAGATGAATCTCTCCATATCTACAATAAAAATAAAAATAGGAAATTAGCATAGAAAGAAGAGAATAATAACATTAAACAACGCTACATTAACCACAAAGACTACCTTTCAACATCTCAAAGATAGAAGTACAAGATTTCCCCTTAAATTTGTTTTTTTTTTTTTTTTTTTTTGGTTTTGAAAAAATATTTGCCCTGCATTACTTACTCCAGTTTATCTCAATAAATAGAAACTCAATATAATTGGAGACTCTTACTGTTCTTTTTGATGATCAAAACGCAAAAAGAACATTTTTATTGGGTAACTAAGATTTTATACTAGAAAAAAAACACTATCAACCACCCTCCTGAGTCCTCCCTCTCTGTCACACAAAAGGACGATTGTGGGGTTTGGTTGATGCCGGGAGAAATAAAATTTCCATAAAAAAATAGGTTAATTCAAATTGGAATTAACAAATGGGTATTCGATCGCACATTTCCATTTATATTAAATGCTAGAAAATCAGGAAGGGACTGATTTGTGAATTTTTGAGGGTGGATACACCTCTCCACCTATGCCTACATCTGTAGGTACACATGCATATTAAATAGTAAGGACAAAGTTGGTAAATCATACTGTACTATTTTAGGACTCAAATTTTTTTTTTTTTTTTTTTTGAACACCAAAAAAACGGTGCTCTAGTGGGGGCTTCATTGCACCGTTAGGCAAGGGCCCCGGGGAAACCAGTTGCCGGCCCAATTTTAGGTCTCAATCTTGAAACATGAAATTAAGTAATGTATCCTCAAATCCATCAATTTGGTGATCTTTCATTTCCACGCACCAGACCTTTTGTGGGTCCTTCTCGGTACAACAAAGATGATCAAAATCGTTCAACTTTTAAATCTAGTTGACACTTAAGTCATGCCAAAAAATCACGTAAATCGGAGAAAAATATAGTGACACATTCAATAAATGAATTTCCATATCATATCTTCGATGCTAGATTAACATATTTTTTTTGGCACAAAAAACTTCTTCACAAAATTTGAAAAATGAACAATTCCAATTATCTTATACGCACGGGACAGCAGGGACGAAGGGGTGTGTGTGGGTGGGGGCCTGGGCCACCCCAACCTTGCTAGAGCCACTCTATATGTAAAATAAAAAATAAAAAATACACCATACATATTGTTAGATCCTTAGTTTGGATGATTGTGTTTGTTATGAGTTAGTAATTCAATTAATGTTAATGTTTGGAGGTTGTTTTTTTTAATATTGGACTTGCAGGATTTCTAGAACACCACTGCATCAGTTTATGGACCTTTGGAATTGTTGAGTTTTGCCTTGTACAAACAAGAAGCCTTTAAACCATAAAATGAACTTTGGAATTGTTGAATTATTGAGCCCACTGGACTGAGTATGCGGTAGTCCGGACTTTGTCAATTAAACAGGGGAGTCCTGTTTTTCAATTCGACTCTCTCTCTATATTTAAAACTTGAACCAAGCTTATTGCCATAATTTTTCGTGCTCTAAAAAATTTAGAATTCTTCTCTACACTTGTATTTATTACAGTATTTTCCCAATTCAATCTTGATGGGAACAAAAATTATTAAATGGCTCGGAGGGAATATATAATTAATATAAATACACAAGAAATATTCATAACATACTATATTGGTTCCTTTTAAGAGAATATGTATGTTATCCTTGGTATGAATAGAAAGGGGATATGTTTTCAATTTTTTTTTTTTTTAAATATTACTATTTCCTAGATTTCATGAATAGAAAGTGGCTATGTTTTTTTTTTTTTTAGAGTATTATATTTCTTAGGCCTTGTTCTCGAATGGATTTTACGAGATAAAATCTAATTTTGATAAAATGTAGTTTTGTTTAGAGGTGTGATAAAATAACATTATTTTCCCAATGGATTAAATCTAGGGTTGATAAAGGTGTTTTGTAAATGATTTTGTGAGATAAAATCTAATTTTGCTAAAATCCATTGAGAATGTTAGATTTCATCAAAACTAAATTTTATGAGGTAAAATCCATTCAAGAACAAGGTCTTAGATTTCATGCTTGAACATCAAACTAGATGTAAAGAAAAACTTAAAAATTCAACAACCTTGTGAATATCAAAAATTTCAGGTTCTAGTTTTCGGCTTCCTCTATGTAAATTCTAGCTCCGCCTCACGTGACAGGAAGAGTTTACAAAAGGCCTAAACCTGAGGGTGCAGTTCGACTATGAGAACGCAGGTAACCCTTCCATCGTTATCAACCATTCTTTTTGCATATTGTTGAATCTGAAAGCCAAAAGTAATATTAACCCACTGCTCATAAAACTTCTGCATCCCAACTATAAAGAATGATATCAATGAGATAATTCTAACACTGTGAATTTACACCAAAAGAGTGAAGTTTTTATAGATCACCGAGGAAATAGCAAACTCACGATTGAGTGGTAGAGATTGAGTATAGATGGATTGACTCGTGAACAGTTGGAACCATGAACTCCTTAAAAATCTACTTTGGGTGAATTCCCACGAGCTTTCTATAATTACAGAAATCTTCACTCAAGTTTCACCAGTGAAAATGAGCTCCACCGAAGATAGAGCTGTCACTTGTTTAAAGTTGCGGGTCAAGCTACAATGTGCACCCCCCGCATATGAGATTTTGGGACACCAAATATGAGAGAATATGAGATTTTGTGGCACCAAATATGAGATTTTGTGGCTCCAAATATGATATGGCACATGGTATGCACCCCATACGGAAATATGAGATTTTGTGGCTCCAAATATGAGATTTTGTGGCACCAAATATAAGATTTTGTTGCACCAAATATGAGATTTTGTGACTCAAAATATATGAGATTTTGTGGCACCAAATATGAGATTTTGTGGCTCAAAATATGAGATTTTGTGGCACCAAATATGAGAATATATGAGATTTTGTGGCTCCAAATATGAGATCGCGTTACTGTAGCAGTTACTGTAGCAATCCGAATGGGTCCAAATATGAGATTGTGTGGCTCAAAATATGAGATTTTCTGAAAATATATGAGATTTTGTGACTTCATATGAAATGCCATACCATATGCACTTCATATCTCCAGCCACAAAATCTCATATTTAGAGCCACAAAATCTCATATTTTGAGTCAAAAAATCTCATATGGAGAGTGGCACATTGTAGCAACACTCTAAAGTTGCATTGCAAATTTGCAATTTGCTATTTGCAAGTCTAATTTCCGTGTGGGACCGTTGAATTGAACGAGCATTAGGCTTTGCTTGTCATTTGTTAAAATAGATTGATTTTAGCAAGTAACTTACTCACTCATTTGTTAAAATCACCCATTCAATTTTATAAGATTCCCATAAAAAATAGAAAGTAGACTTGCAAATCGGAATGCAACTTTAAACGTTAAGCAAGTCTTTCTTAAATCAGTGACCGACAGTGCGCTAATGATAATACTTCAAACCAACGGTCCCACGCGCAAAGCTTCAAAGACCTCCTAAAATTTCGAGTGAAAATTTGTTTACCCTACGTAACGAGGATGAACAAAACCATTATTCTAATTAGTAAAAAAGGCTAGGGTTTACGAAATCACATCATTTTTTGGTAAATATGGCGTCATTATATGGTGAACCCCATCACTTTTTGGTAAGCATTACATTACTTTGTGATGAACCCTGCTCTTTTTTCACTAATCAGAGTGAAAGTTTTGTTCACCTAATTTGCACTCTTAAATTTCTACTTCAGAACCGTTCAATCTCGATTTCAATTGTTGCCCAACATTCTCGTTTGTTTGGTTGAGTATCACTGTGGTACTTTTTATATTTTTGAAATTTTTGACCTACAAGAGTACAGTTGCCAAATCAGACTGTCATTATCTTTACATATAATAATAAATTTGACAAATTGGATTCCAAGAATAGCAAAAATATCAAAAATACTGTAACGAAAACTCACCATTAATTAATCTTCGTTCCCATCTATTTGAATGAGTCCTGCCATAGGTACCGACCTATCGCGTACATATTTCGTATAGTGGTTTGTGGTGTCCATAAAGGGTTTCATACAAATAATCCGAACCGTTCAATAATTTTAAAATATTTTTTCAGTGGGTCCTAAAAAGATTAGTTCAATTGGATATCTGTAAGCAGTTGATCCAAACGTTCAATTTTCCTCCAAAATTCAAGATCCATCTTATGAATGAAAAAGTGAAAGGTAGGATGAAGCAGTTATAAATATTCGATCAAGCTAATTTTTTATAGTGTCAATTGAAACATTGTTTTGAAATTATTAAATAGCTCGGATAATTTGTGTGGAACTTTTTAATAGGCCCATCACACCATTTGTACGAAATCTATACACTATGGAGTCTCGTAGCATTTTTGTATCTTAATGGAGTAATTGGTAATCTTTTTAAAATACGTTTTTTGGTTCGCAGTATCACTCTCATTCGCGCTTATACGCACGTTGTATGTAGTGATTTGTTATAGGAGCCTTTTTAAATACACACTTTTCACTCCTTACAAGCCATACACTTTTATGTGGTTACTTGGATAATTATCACAATAATGAAATTTGTTTCACTCTCTATCTCCATTAATCCTCTCCTTGTCTTCATTGTTCATTGTCATTCTGAATACTTAGAGGTATATGGTTTGAGAGTTGGTCTTTTGTAATTTGTTTTTCTGATGTATTTGTTCCAGGGTTATGCCCCTGTTGATTCTTTGTAGCTTTTTGCCCATTGTTTGTTATAAAATTTTACGTACCAAAAAAATATATTTATATATATAGTTATCATAAAATAAGGGCAAAGATGAAAACATAGCCCACGAAATTGACGGGGACGGAAGTTTACTTGGTATCCGTGCCTACTACTATGATTTAACGATTCGTTAAAATAATGCGACTAGCTTATGGAAAACTCATAATAATTAATGCAACACATGCTGAAATCATCAGAGTTGAAAATCTCACTCATTTGATCTTATCCAACAGCAACAAGGATTATGCTAAGCAAGTAGAGTTTCTGCAAAAAACAGAACAAATAAAGCCACAAGTCAGGAATGTGATGAGGAGCTACGCAAAGAGATCAGACTGAGTCGTATGCCAATCAATTGGGGTCGACTATATGAATCCTATTTTTCCATTGAACTCTATCAAGGCTACATGTTCAGTTGTTCATTGAGTTTTATAAAATAAAAAATAAAAAAAATTGGCTATACCATCTATTTTTCGTAAATGTAATTGTTTGATGAAGTGGTTGTCGGGGTTTTATCTACAAGAATTTTTCGCATGGACATTTCATTCAATAAGCCTTATAATAACAATAATAATAATAATAATAATATAAACGACTTCTGAGTGTGCAAAACTGCACCATGCAATCCCAACCGTAGAGATACTGAGTCCATTGAGCAACACCGAGAATTTACACAGGAAAGAAAAAAAGTCGGCAAGAAAGCTTGAAGGAGTATCTCTGAATCTTCAACAACCAAGCTAAGATGTCTCAGGTTACGTCTCTGGTTTACCACAATTGTCGCAAGCCAAACGAAGGCAAAGTTATGAGCTGGACAAGAATGGCTGAGTGCTTGATGTCGTCTGATCAATGTGAAGACGGAAAATGCAAGCCTTTATTAATTGTTTGTATCGCTACATTAAAAACTGTGCCACTAGTTTAGGGGGGAAAAATAACAAATACGACAGAATGATGAATTAAAAATTACTACTAGGATAGATGTGCACCGCATCAGGCGCCATTAGCCAACTTAACCATGTGACAATGGCGGTGGTCCCAACTGTGCCACTAGTTTAAAACTAAAAAATGATATTAGACTGCTCAGGAGTCCCGAATTATAATGAATTAAAAATTACCAAATAGCTTAGCGCCATACCCGACTGCTCAGGAGTCCCGAATTATCTATCCCTTACTATTGGTTTTGGAGAAGAGTTCAAAATAGACAAAGAGGGAATCCCATTAACTCAATGGACTTTGTGCATTGAGGAATGTGACTAGGTGACTTTTTTTTGGTTTTTCCTTTTATTGGGATACTATTTTTCTTCATCTACTATGTATATAGTCTCTTTCTCTCTCTAATGTCTCTTTCTCTCTCTTCAAGGAATTAACAAATCATGTATGAAGCTTCCTGGATCCATCCTTTTTTGGGTTAAAGAAAGAAGGGAGTTGTTCAAAGCTTTAAAGGGCGATGATCACTCAGGACAGGGAGATTTGCATAGGGGGGGAGTTGTCCATCCTTCTGCTGTATCGACGAACGTATGTCCTACCAACCCCCAATCCGTATTGACGAACGTAGGTCCTACTAACCCCCAATCCGAGTTGTCCATCTCAGTAATCAATAGGCATATGTTTGTTAAATCATATGAATTGAACTATCGATGACAGAGATAGACGACTAGAATGCCGTACAACATGATTAGATTGGCGGGGCATGCCGTCCCTCAAGGACATATCGTATTAGAAGATGGACACAAGCTTTTATTATTTGAATCCCTGCATTAAAATTAAAAACTGCCCCACTAGTTTAAGGGGAAAAAGAAATCGTATTAGAAGTCGGCATCTCAGCATTTGACTTTTGGCCAACCAAGCGATGAGATGTAATGCTGAATTAAAAATTACCAAATAGCTTAGTTGTGTGCTCCGCCAAGCGCCATACCCGACGGCTCAGGAGTCCCGAATTTTCTATCCCTTACTTAATCGGCTGCCACGTAGTGCCTCGTTGCTATCTCTTCCAGCCATCTAACTCTGTTATTTCTAGGGCTACTATTGGTTTTGGAGAAGAGTTCAAAATAGACAAAGAGGGAATTCCATTAACTCAATGGACTTTGCGCATTGAGGAATGTGACTAGGTGACTTTTTTTTTTTTTGGTTTTTCCTTTTATTGGGATACTACTATTTTTCTTCATCTACTATGTATATAGTCTCTTTCTCTCTCTAATGTCTCTTTCTCTCTCTTCAAGGAATTAACAAATCATGTAGGAAGCTTCCTGGAACCATCCTTTTTTGGGTTAAAGAACAAAAGGAGTTGTTCAAAGCTTTAAAGGGCGATGATCACTCAGGACAGGGAGATCTGCATAGGGGGGGAGTTGTCCATCCTTCTGCTGTATCGAGGAACGTATGTCCTACCAACCCCCAATCCGTATTGACGAACGTAGGTCCTACTAACCCCCAATCCGAGTTGTTCATCTCAGTAATCAATAGGCATATGTTTGTTAAATCTTATGAATTGAACTATCGATGACAGAGATAGACAACTAGAATGCTGTACAACAGGATTAGATTGGCAGGGCATGCCGTCCCTCAAGGACATATCGTATTAGAAGATGGACACAACCTTTTATTATTTGAATCCCTACATTAAAATTAAAAACTGCCCCACTAGTTTAAGGGGGAAAAAAATCGTATTAGAAGTCGGCATCTCAGCATTTGACTTCTGGCTAATAAAATGATGAGTTGTAATGATGAATTAAAAATTACTTAAATTACAAATCAGACGACGTGACACAAAGTAGTTTCCTGTTTGCCTACATACGTATTTGACACTTTCATATTTGATGTGAAAATTCCATTATGTATTGGCGAAATCACAATATATATAGCACCAAAAAAACTACCACTTCGTGAGAGTTAACCTTGATAAAAAGCTTGTTAAAGAAATTAACAAGTGGCATTATTAAAGAGCAATCAATTCAAAAGCCAAAAGAAACTCTTCAAAAGTTCAAGCTTTTGTATTTTAAGTTTTAAATTGAGTAAAACCTCACTCAGATATGAGTATGAATTAATTGAAGTGCGAAGAGGCTTATATGAGGTTTTTAACACAATATATAAGAATTACTTCAATGTCATACCAAGTGCTAGCCGGAAGGGCAGTTTAGGAGGTTTTTTTAACACAATAAGAATTACTTCAAAATTGGAAAAAATCCTATAATACTTCGTCAAAAACTAAAAGAGGTGGGAACTATGGAAAGTAAACAGGAGGGAATTTGTTAAATATTGGATCCATTGTCAAAAAAATTCGGGACGGAGTGCCCATTACTATTTTCAATTTCGAAGGAGAGAAGTTCTAATTGATTGTCGACTCTCGTGCAAAAATAAGTAAGATTCTAGTCATTTTACAAGTTATGCCAACAAACACATATTAGAATATTAAATATCAAAAATGATTGTGACACAAACTTTGTGCCACAACCCCACTCACATGGAGTGTGGATCCCACATGTATCACGTGCGGGCCCCACACCCCATGTGAGTGCTTGATGTCGTCTGATCAATGTGAAGATGGAAAATGCAAGCCTTTATTGTTTGTATCGCTACATTAAAAACAGTGCCACAAGTTTAGGGGGGAAAAATAACAAGGATATTTCTACTATCCGCCCAATGGGCGAACAATAAAAACACATTATGACCGGTCATAATGCCTTTTTACAGGTATAACTAAATTGCAAAATGACATTATAACCGATAATAAACACATTATGACCGGTCATAATGTATCTTATTGTCCACCCATTGAGCGGACGGTAGATTTTGCCAAATAACAAAAACGATAGAAGAGTTTGACTTTCCAGCTGTGATGTAATGATGAATTAAAAATTACTACGAGGATAGATGTGCACTGCATCAGGCGCGGGGCGCCATTAGCCAACTTAACTATGTGACAATGGTGGTGGTCCCAACTGTGCCACTAGTTTAAAACTAAAAAATGGTATCTCAGAATTTGGCAGGGGAAAAAATAATATTTGAAGTCGGTATCTCAGCATTTGACTTTTGGCCAACAAAGAGATGAGATGTAATGATGAATTAAAAATTACCAAATAGCTTAGTTGTGTACTCCGCCAAGCGCCATACCCGACGGCTCAGGAGTCCCGAATTTTCTATCCCGTAATCGGCTGCCACGTAGTGCCTTGTTGCTATCTCTTCCAGCCATCTAAGGGGGTGTTCCACTAACAAAAAATTGTTTTTTCCAAAAACTAAGACATGTCATTCTCTCACAATACATCACATAAAAAACCGTGAAAAACTAGTTTTTTCAAAAAACCACCTTAGTGGAACACCCCCTAACTCTGTTATTTCTAGGGCTACTATTGGTTTTGGAGAAGTGTTCAAAATAGACAAAGAGGGAATCCCATTAACTCAATGAACTTTGTGCATTGAGGAATGTGACTAGGTGACTTTTTTTTGGTTTTTCCTTTTATTGGGATACTATTTTTCTTCATCTACTATGTATATAGTCTCTTTCTCTCTCTAATGTCTCTTTCTCTCTCTTCAAGGAATTAACAAATCATGTAGGAAGCTTCTTGGATCCATCCTTTTTTGGGTTAAAGAACAAAGGGAGTTGTTCAAAGTTTTAAAGGGCGATGATCACTCAGGACAGGGAGATCTGCATAGGGGGGGGGGGGGGGGGGGGGGGGGGGGGGGGGGGGGGGGGGGGGGTTGTCCATCCTTCTGCTGTATCGAGGAACGTATGTCCTATCAACCCCCAATTCGTATTGACGAACGTAGGTCCTACAAACCCCCAATCCGAGCTGTCCGTCTCAGTAATCAATAGGCATATGTTTGTTAAATCTTATGAATTGAACTTTCGATGACAGAGATAGACAACTAGAATGCCGCACAACAGGATTAGATTGGCAGGGCATGCCGTCCCTCAAGGACATATCGTATTAGAAGATGGACACAACCTTTTATTATTTGAATCCTTACATTAAAATTAAAAACTGCCGCACTAGTTTAAGGGGGAAAAAATCGTATTTGAAGTCGGCATCTCAGCATTTGACTTCTGGCTAATAAAATGATGAGTTGTAATGATGAATTAAAAATTACTTAAATTACAAATCAGACGACGTGACACAAAGTAGTTTCCTGTTTGCCTACATACGTATTTGACACTTTCATATTTGATGTGAAAATTCCATTACGTATTGGCGAAATCACAATATAGCACCTAAAAAATTACCACTTCGTGAGAGTTAACCTTGATAAAAAGCTTGTTAAAGAAATTAACAAGTGCCATTATTAAAGAGCAATCAATTCAAAAGCCAAAAGAAAATCTTCAAAAGTTCAAGCTTTTGTATTTTAAGTTTTAAATTGAGTAAAACCTCACTCAGATATGAG
Source organism: Vaccinium darrowii (assembly GCA_020921065.1). Taxonomy (NCBI): domain Eukaryota; kingdom Viridiplantae; phylum Streptophyta; class Magnoliopsida; order Ericales; family Ericaceae; genus Vaccinium; species Vaccinium darrowii. Next base: position 47,653,029 of record CM037161.1, read on the forward strand.
TATGAATTAATCGAAGTGAGAAGAGGCTTATATGAGGTTTTTAACACAATAAGAATTACTTCAATGTCATACCAAGTGCTAGCCGGAAGGGGAGTTTAGGAGGTTTTTTTAACACAATAAGAATTACTTCAAAATTGGAAAAATCCTATAATATTTCGTCAAAAACTAGAAGAGGTGGGAACTATGGAAAGTAAACAGGAAGGAATTTGTTAAATATTGGATCTATTGTCAAAAAAATTCGGGACAGAGTGCCCATTACTATTTTCAATTTCGAAGGAGTGAAGTTCTAATTGATTGTCGACTCTCGTGCAAAAATAAGTAAGATTCTAGTCATTTTACAAGTTATGCCAACAAACACATATTAGAATATTAAATATTGCTTCACAAGTCGAGCGACATTGTTGGCTTGGAGAGAATATATTTTTTAATATGTTTAAGAATATATATATTTTTAACTATAACTCGATCTTCCCAAATACTTACGCCGAATAGTTTCCTATTTTCCTATGGAAGTGCCCGGCACTTGCATTTTTAATGTGAAGGTTCCATTACGTATTGGCCAATATACGATATTGTTCCTAAATCGAATATTGCTACTTGTTGATAGTTGACCTTGATAATCATTATTGCCGCAGTGAGAAAGAAACAAATTAGTTGTAACATTGAAAAGCAATTGATATAAAAGCCACAAAAACACCTTGGAAAGTTTGAGTTTTGTTTATTCAAGTTCAAAATAAATCGCAGCTTAAAAACTCATTTAGATATGAGTATCAATGATAGTGTGAAGAGGGTTTTTATTAGGGTTGTCCATAATTCGGATTGGTCTAGATTACTATGAATTCGAAGACCTAACCGCAAGTCATAGTTCTAAGAAAATGTAATCATTGTCCAGACCAAAAGTCTTGCAGTTCAGTTCCGAACCAATCCATGAGTTACGGTTCGGTTCTGGTATTATTCACGGATACATCAACATCCAACCAAATTCCAGTTTCAACAGCCAAATTCCATAAAATTACAGATTCAAATTCCAAATTCCATTAAATAAAAACAGCAACTAATATCAACTGTAGAGTTTTTAGGGTTCGCTAGAGAATATAATGAAAGCATTGAAAGGGTACACTACAACAAATTCTAGATTTTGTGATGAAAATTTTTGTCACTATATATCAGTTTTTTGTCACTACAAAGTTATGGTGACAGAATATTTTTGTCGCCCTTTTGTCACAACAAGCTCGTAGTAATAACTTTGTTGTGACAAATTTTCACACTCGTCATTGTTGTGACAAAATTTCAAACTCGTCACAAGAAACCGAAAACTATGGTGACAAAAAGAATTTCTCACAAAAAGTTTCACTAGTAGTGACAATTTTTTTTGTCACAATGTGTAACTCTTTTGTTGCCACTAGGCAGAGGTTTGTCACAATAAAATATTTATACAAGGTACAAAAGTACTATAGTGACAAACTATTTTGTTGCAAAAACTCAAATTTCGTCTTTAGAAAGCTATTGAGACAAAACAAACTTGTTACAATTGGTAATCTAATTTCGTCATTATAAGCTTGTGGTGAGGAAAAACAAATTCGTCACTAACAAAAAAAAATATAGTAACAATTATTTTGTCACTACATCATCACTAATTTCGTCACTATTAACACAATTCCGTCACAAAAAACCTGTCTAGACGCACCATTTGTGACAAAATAATTCGCTATACTATTACTATACAAGAAATTTCATCACAATAACAGTGATTTCGTCACAAGAGGTTATTTGTTACAAAATCATCTTTCCACCAAAATCCAATTATTGGTATGAGAGAGATGCTATTGGGCTGGTTCAGAAAGCTAGTTGCATAAACCTTACATAATTCGCAGTACCGAACTTCATTCATGAGACACAAATTAATTATATATTCATGTCAAACAAGTATTTCCTAAGAAAACATTTGCATTAAAGAAATCTCAAGCAAAACAAGTTATGAAATAGTTAGTTAGTCATAAACAACAGGATGACTGCCTTAAGTACCGAAAGAAATATTGTTTGAACTGAAACCTAAATAAAAACACCAAATTTAACATATGGACATGAATCCTTCGCAAATGGGTTTCACCACATTGCCATCAGCTTCAAAATTTTCAACCACCTGCAATCACAAGAGTAAAGCTTGACTTAGTTAACATTTTTTCTTTTCAAAGCAAAGAGAATTTTATTCATCAACTGAAAGGGTACAAGGTACAAAAGCAAATGGTTCAAATCATCACAACGAAAGTGGAGCATCCCAAAGAGGTAGGCACCCAACACTCAATAATCACATGCCACATTTGCCATGAGAGGGGAATGGATGGCAAGAGATCAGCAAAAGTCCAACAAAAAGGAAACAAGGGATAACATAAGGTATAACAGTACGAGTCCATAAGGTAAACACCCATGCAGAAATCAATATGACTAGAACCAATTGTTGCTGCTACTGCCACCAATTGCCGCTGCTACTGACACTAAAACTGCTACTAATGGATGTGCTACTGTTGATGATGTTGAACAAGCAGCAAACAACTATTTTCGAAAATCCAGGAGCAAAATGGAAATGCGCAAAATGACTGTCAGAATGCCACCAAAAATTAATGCAAGTACTAAAAGTTAATGCCTAAAATGACTGTAGAGACTGATGAGACTGATACTGCTGCTGAAGAAATTGTTGCTACTGAGGACAATGATGCTGCCAAAGATGCTTGTGGAAAATATAACTTCCCACCTTCATATATAACAATATAAACCATTCCAAGAAGAGAAGTAATTCCTTTGAATAAATCCAAGAACATGTGGAAATGCAGCCCAAAGGACTAATAGGACACGCTGCCAATGGTGACTATCAATTCCCATCTTGATATAAGAAATGAGACCATTCCAGGGAAAGAAGTATTTCCTTTGAAAAGAACTAGCAGAAATGCAGTCGAAGGAACTAAAACAAGGGACAAGTCTTGACAAACACAATGGACAACACTAAATCAACTACTGGTATAAAATAGCCTCGTGTCCAATTTAGTATGTGCTATTTTTTAATAATGGAAGTGGAAAGTGCTCGATAAAATGGGCTACTAGGACTGTATGTCATTGAATATTTCACAAAGCACCCATTCTAAAACAAGTTGATAGTAATGAAGTAGGTGAAATCCTCATTAACTTCATATATAAAGTTTGATATAACTTAAAAGGTTATAGGGCTCATCATGAACCAATCGCCTATTGTCAGGAATTGGAGAAACTCGGTTCTATGGCAAGGTAAGCTCCATGAAACTACATGTCCGGCTTTCTCTTGGATCACTCATTGTCCCAAAAGCTTAAGTCGTAACGAATTTGGCTCAACAATGTCTATTAAGCTGTTGTGTCGTATTTGATGGGGCACTAATTTGACTCATGCTAGTATGACATGAACTGATGGAAATTTTATATAATTGGCCAAAAGGATTTTCATTTTATATTGGACACAGTGAACATCACAATTTCATGCAACGTGCAATGTAGTTTTAAAGGTCTGTTTATTCACTTTTGTCAGCAAATTCAAAGTCAAGAAATAAAACCTTAAAAAGTAGTTACCTAAGGGATTCTTCCATCAAATCGTGCCATGAATGTCTTAAAGGCATGCTGGAGATCTAGTTGTGATTCCTGTAACTTCGTAATTGTGCTCCTTTGATCTTGTATCTCCTCCTGAAATTGTTGAGCCCGTCGTTCAGCCTCTTCAGTGCGCTTGTCAGCCTCTTTAGCACGCTTGTCAGCCTCCTCAGCACGCAAGCGTGCCTCCTCAGCACGCTTCTCAACCTCCTCAGCCCGTTGTGTCTGGATACGAGCCGATGCTCCTAATGAAGTAGCTTTAGGAGGCTTCACGCCATAGCCAAGACCACGAGAATAACCAGTCTTTGTTTTCAGAATTTCCTCACGAATCTCATCCTCCGTTAACTTATTACCGTCTTCCTGTACTGGTTGATTTTTTAGCATTACCATCTTCTCCTGCATTTGCAAATTTTCTATGACCCAAAAAATTAAAAAATCCAATGTACTACAAGGATTAAATACTTAAATTCCTTACGTGGTTCAAACGAGCTCGCAGGTGGACCCAATTACCATCTTTCTTTAGGTGAGTATCTTTATAAAGCTTCAGCTGGCTAGGCTCTTCTCGAGTCTCTGAGTTTTCTTCTGAGTTTTTCGCCAAGTTTTCCTGTTTTATGTTTAAAAATCATAGCACATAAAGCAATTATGATTAAGTAAAACCAGAGTAGTAGTTAAAGTAGAAACAAATTTGTGGTGGTTATAGAGACGATCTTAGTAATCATACCATTTCATACAACCGCTGTATGAAAGACTTTGAACCAGACGTGTGATTCACTTCCAAGTCCTTCCTATTCTTTGCGCCAGCGTCACTTTGTCTCTGCAATTATTTTAACAATTTCGTAATATTAAATGAGATGCACGATTGGGATTATAATATAAAAGGAAGTATAAATAAAACCTTAAACTCCTCAGACTCAAAGTGCTCGCACAAACGAATCCAATCAATGGGCTCAACATCCGTTGGTGGATGTTGAGGTGCCTCCTCAGTGCTAAACTTCTTGTAGTGCAAATGACAACGATGCTTGAACTGCCTAAAACGCATTGCCATTATCGAGTCAACTACAGTTCTCGTATGTTGGTCCTCAAACTTGACTTCAAATTCACTCTGCAAAGGTAGAAACATAGTGATAAAAAAATAGAGGCATGTATCTGATACATATGTAATTCACTAACTTCATAAAAATCTCACAAATAAGCAAAGTAGACAGGAATAAGATTGTATATGCAGTTGGCCATTTTTCTAGTTGAAGCCGTTTTACCCCAAAAAAAGAATTGAAACAAATTGTTCAAAGATGACGATTCAAAATACATTTTTTTAAGAGGCAGGTTCACATAGAGATTAGTTCTAATGAGAGTGGAGAAAGGGGTAGCGAAAGGATTAGCAGCTAATCTTACTTTAATTATTTTTTTTAAAAAAAGAACAAAATTTCTGGCTATGTCATTACTACATGTCACTGATATGATTCCTTAGTTCGATGGATTTTCAACTTAATTATGTTCACATACAAGCTATTTTTGTCTGGTCTTTACTTTACCCAAAGTGTCACTCTGTTTAGCTCAAGTAGCCATTTCTTGGTAAGAAAAATAGGAAAATTCACACTACCAGTCAGGGCTAAATTTCCATAGGTATAATCACACATCGGCTAGAATAAACTGAGCAAAATGTAAAAGTCTGCATTTATAATAAAGAACGTAAAAATGAGAACTCTGCAAAGGATGCCTCCATTCCCTTGTTACCTTATCATTTCCTATTAAAAAATGTAATGGTAAGAACAATTGACTGCTATCCCCTGGTTGTAATAGCAATGGTTTGCCTGCTGCTTCTTGAGTTCTTATGCTTGTAATATCTATGGTAAGTACAAGGCTCAAATGTTTGACATTGTATCTGAATTGAATCAGTTGGTAATTTCTTTTTGGGGTAAGTTGAATTTTATGGAACCAAAAACACAGAAACAAGAACACCAAGTTAACTAGGAGCAGCCACCCTAGCCAACGGAGGAAACAAAACCAAGTCCCACTCAGCCCCTAACGGCTGAAAGAAACAACAAAAAAAGAGCACCATCATCCAAAAAGAACTTGGTAACAAAAAAAATAAATACCATCGATGACCAAGACACAACTCTGCAATCTGTTCTTACCAACTTTAATACCTTGCAATCTGTTCTTACCAACTTTAATACCTTGTTCTTCCTTCTAGGCTACATAATCTACAGTCGTACACCAGAGGAGCCTATCTATCAGCCACTAATACCACCAATCATTTCACTTTCTTCTAAGACTTCTCTAGGAGGGGAAAAAAAAAAGGGCTGATTGAAAAGATCTAATGATTCCCATGCACTAACTTTTACCCAAAGTGATTCCTTTTCCTTATAAAACATGAAAAATTACTTGTTTAATAAGATTTTAGTACTTACCTCGAGGCGCTCAAAAAGGGGCGCTTTTTGAGCAGCAGTCATCCGCTTCCAATAGAACACATTAAGCGGGGCAAGTAAGCGTGTGATGATGCCTAGCTCCATTTTAAATACCTTTTCTGCAGGTCCCACAGGTAACCATTTATCTTCATCGAAAATAACTCCTTTAATCTTACCTCCGGTCTTCAAACGCCTCTTTACATCAAAACCTCGTGCGACACCACGACCTTTTGTTGACTTCTTTAAAGCTGGAAGGGCACAATATATCAACCAGCAGTAGCAATATGATAAAGAAAAAAGAAATAAAAAACATAAAATAAAGAACTATAGCCGATGTTAGCCCCATTATGTGAGGTTGCAAGTTCAGAACCAGTTGTTGATCTCGGTGATTGGGGATGGACTGGAGTACACTTAAATTGAGGCTGGTCTGCTGTTCTCACACTCAAATAGTGCTCAATTATTGTGAAAACACAAAATAAATAATGTTAAAAGCTCACCGACAGATGCTACAACAGGGGGTGCCTCAATCTGCGACTCAGGATCAAGAGGTGGTGGGATTTGGGTAACCATATCTTGATTTAATGACGATTGGTTTGCTTCACGTTGGGATCTTGAAGGGACTCGCTGCCTCAGGTCAGAATCCTGTGAAAGAAACACAATGCCCATTATCTTCGTGCTGGTAATATGCCTTTCCCTTCTTTTTTTTTTTCCTTCCCCATATTAGACAGTGTTAGCATGTTTGTCTTTTTCTTCTTTGAACTTCATCTAGCTAAAGGAATTCGTGAAAATCCAAATTAGGTTTCTTTGGGGAGGAGGGGAGTTAGAAGAAGAAAATTAATCTGATCCGTTGGAGCAAAATTGCCATAAGTAAGGAAAGAGGCGGATTGGGTATTAAAGATCTAAGAACCATGAATGAATGCTTGTCTAAAATGGTGGTGGATGTTTGGGGTGGAAAGGAATTCTTTACGGAGGAAAGTCATTTGCAGCAAGTATAAGCTGGATGAGTTATCTTCGTTTCCATCCACTGGCCCTAGAAGATTACTGTCTACAGTATGGAAAGAGAGGGTAATTTATTTGGTCTAATGTTAAACTTTCTGTGGGAAATGGCAGGGACATTAGATTTTGGTATGATATATGGATTGGTGGAGCTACATTGCACTCAGTTTTTCCAATAATATTTAATTTATGCTCTCAAAAGTAGGTGGCAATGGCAGAAGTGGTACAGGGTGATGGTTAAAAGAGTGTTATGGGAGCTATCAAGTGATTCAAGTTACGCGGTCATTTGATCAGTGTGGAAAGTGAGAAATGAGTCAATCTCCCAAGGTGTTGTGCCTAAATGGGAGGAATTGGGGGACACAATCAAATTCAGAAGAAAAAAAATGATAATATAACCAAGTAGCCATATGGTACCTCTTCCTCAAAAGAGCCAATAGAGCTATCATCACTGTCATCCTCACCGATGGTTGGGCTATAGTCAGCGTCATCCATCTCAGCCCTGATTCGTTTTCTTTTCCCATTTGAAGGTATGGAATGGATTGAACCGTGATAAGAAGTTGGCTTATGCTTCAACCCCATAGCTTCAAACCTCTTATCATTTGCCTTGTTTTTCTTGTTTATTCGGTTCAAATGATTCGTAAACTTCCTCGCTAGGAAGCCTGGTTCCAGCATTTGTCTTCCTCTTTTGGACATGTTCAACTATAAATAATGAATTCACATGGATTGTAAGATAGAGAAACACAATAATACTATCTTTTCTGCCGTTCATATCTTTTTTTCATTTTAACAATAAGTACATGACATAAAGATTTATATTTTTAGTTTCATGAGTTCAAAACAATTACCAATCACCAACAAGATAAGAACATTCATCCGCATATAAAGCATAAAAGAGAAGTTGTGTAAATATCTAAAATAAACAACCAACTAAATGTCACAAAACTTATGTGCAAACTCGAATGTCATGTCAAAACAATATAATAAAATAAACTCATAATCATGTTATCTTCTATCAATAAGTCTCATCCTCATCATCACTATCACTGTCACTATTTTCAACATCTCCCTTATCGCTATCCTCATCAGTGTTGTAATCGATCAGGGTGTCATCTTCCTCATCGACATCACTATCATCCAACAAAGACGAGTGTTCCCTTGAAAGTAGAACATTAGCATCAACATGGTCTGAGGATACGTCTGTTCGATTCAGCGGGCTCATGTCTCTGTCATCAACTTGTTCAACTTCATTAGCATCGCTAGGCACAAATTGCTGATACGGCTCATCATTCAAAATTGTCACTTCATCATTATCATCACAGTCATCTTTTTCTTCTCTCTCTGAAACATCAAACAAGTTTCTAGGGCATGTCTTCTGCACGACTTGCCATGTACTGCCATTCTTCATGTCATTGATGTAAAAGACTTGTTCTGCTTGAGTCGCTAGCACAAACGAGTCATCTCCATACCATTTGCGGGATATATTGACACTAGTTAAGTGACCGATTTTCTTTATACCGGTCTTTTTGTTGCCAATGTCCCACCAATCACACTTGAATAGAAAAACTCTATTCCTATGGCAGTATTGTAGCTCGATAATATCAACTAAAACACCATAAAATTCAGTTTGCTCTCCTTGATGTTCACTTTTAACAACAATACCACTATTTTGCGTACGTCGATGCATCTCACGTTCTTTGGTTTGGAACCTAACCCCATTCACGACTATACCCGTATATCTTGTGACTCGAGGATCAGGACCCAGTCCTAGCACATAAAGTTTATCTGTTGATTGAACAGAACCTTTCTCACGCAAGTGCGCAACCTAATATACCAAAAAAAAAAAAAAGAAGGAATCAAATTGTTGTCCTTACATAAGTTCATGAATCAAACATTCGAAATTATAAAAGGCATACATGTTTTCCAAACCAAGAAGCAAAATTCTCTTCTTGTCTCTGTTGTACATTAATAGGGCTCTCTCTTTCAAGCTCTTCCTTGTGGGCACTACGATAGGTACAAATATTACATTATGTAATAAATAATTGTATTCATACTATTTACCACCTTAAAACATTAGTTGAAGATAGTTGACTTACGTTAACAGAGCATCTAGTTCCGGACAATTATTCAGCACATACCACTGAACCTTTTTCAAATCAGATGTTGACAACATGGCATAGGTAGGAGCTCCTAGAGGTCTTGCTTTTTGTGTGAAAACTGAAAAATCACCACCCAACTCTGCTTGACATCCATCATAATTTCTTTCTTGCTGGTTGAATCTCGTCTCAATACCACGCAAGTACATAGAACAGAATGTTAAGCATTCTTTATCCGTGTATGCTTCAATAATTGAACCTTCTGGACGGGCCTTATTACGCACAAATTTCTTAAGGGTACATAAAAACCTATTGCATACAAGGTTCAAATGTAAGTAAAAAAAAAATTATCAAGGTCTTTCAAGAAGAGTATTATATTAAAAAAATTCAATAAAAACAAATGCTAAATTACCTCTCAACGGGGTACATCCATCGATACTGAACTGGACCTCCTAATTCCACCTCATGAGGCAAATGAATCGCCAAGTGGACCATAACAACAAAAAATGATGGTGGATATATCATCTCAAGCTTGCATAATATTAAGGCAATGTCCTTTTTTAATTGCTCCAAGACTACTTTATCCACTGTTTTTGAACATAGCTGGTTAAAGAAATTGCTCAACTCTGATAAAACAGTGTTTACATCCTTCCGTAAAAACCCATGTGCTGCAATCGGAAGTAACCTTTGTAGGAATACATGGTAATCATGGCTCTTCATCCTGATATTTTACCTTCTTTGACATTTACACAACGAGAAAAGTTTGATGCATACCCATCAGGGAGCTTAATAGAGCTGAACCATTCACAAAATTTCTTTCTTTCTGGCAAAGCTAAAGCGTAACATGCATGTGGGATAAAAAACTTATCACCTGCTCGTTGTAGATGTAACTCCTTTCTTATACCCATTAACTCTAAATCCATGCGAGCCTTCACGTTATCTTTAGTCTTGCCCTCCGTATTCAACAATGTCCCTAGCAAAATCTCCATTATATTCTTCTCTATATGCATAACATCTAGATTGTGTCGCAACTTCAGTGTCCTCCAATATGGCAATTCAAAAAATATACTTTTCTTTGTCCAATTCAACTCTTGCTCTCCACGCTTTCGCTTCCTCTTATTTGGGGGCTTCCCAAATATTATGTTTGCAACATGAGTCAGTTGCTCAAGGATATCCTCCCCTGACAATATTTTCGGTTCTGACCTATGCTCTTGCTTACCGTCAAACTTTTTACTTCTCCGCCAAACGTGGTTGGGATCCAAATATCGACGGTGGCCCATGTAACATTGCTTCTGTCCATTCTTCAATGTTTGGGAACATGTATCCTTGTTGCAAATTGGACATGCCAATTTCCCTTTCGTGCTCCACCCAGACAACATCCCATAAGCAGGAAAGTCATTTATGGTCCACAATACAGCAGCATGTAACTGGAATGTCTCACCACTATACGCATCGTATGTCTCAACACCAGTTTCCCACAGTTCTTTTAACTCATCAATTAGCGGCCGTAAATAGACATCAATATCATTACCTGGAGACTCTGGTCCTGGTATAAGCAATGACATCATAAAGAATTGTTCTTTCATGCATTTCCACGGAGGCAAGTTATAAGGCATAAGAACCACAGGCCACATGCTATAACTGTTACTCATATTGCCATATGGATTAAATCCGTCGCTTGCTAGCCCAAGTCGCACATTGCGAGGATCTCGAGCAAACCACTCATGCTCTTTGTCAAAATCTTGCCATGCCTTGGCATCTGCTGGATGCCTAATTTTATTCTCCTCTTGAAACAGCTTCTCTTTATGCCACCTCATATCTTGAGCAGTTTTTTTGGACATGAACAACCTCTGAAGCCTAGGCTTAATAGGAAGGTATCTTAAAACTTTCTGAGGAAACTTTTTACTCTTACCCGGAACATGCTTCCATCTAGAAGCCTGGCAATCCGGATTCGGACATTGTTGCAAATCTTTGTTTTCTTTCCAAAATAAGACGCAATTATTTGGACATGCATGTATAGAGATATAACCAAGGCCAAGATCACGCATTAACTTTTTTGCCTCGTAGTAAGATTTTGGAAGTGTCTCACCTCTTGGAAGAGCATCCTTAAACAACTTTAATTGTTCATTGAAATATTTGTTGCTACAATTATAAGTTGTTTTCAAATGAAGCAACTTCATTAAGAAAGACAATTTAGAGTAATTTTCACAACCCGGATACAATTCAGACTTTGCATCTCTCAATAATCTATCAAATTTTGCTACTTCTCCTTCGGGCACAGTAGGTGGATTACTACTTGCTCCTTCACCCAAACTAGCATTTGCAAATGTTCCCCTATGCAAGTCATCTAACATTTCAGCAACATCATTATAAGGGTTTTCATCTTGATCATCTCTTCCATCCTCTTCACATGATTCATCACCTTCATTTTGATCAAGCGATTGTGAAGGTTCACCATGATGTATCCATGGAGAGTAGTCATCCAAAACACCATGCAAAAACAAATGTTGCTTAACTTCAGATAATTGCCTAACGTAGACATTGTTGCAATTTTTACAGGGACATCTGATTCTGCCATGTTCACCAGCCTAATTACTTGCAGTACGCATAAAATCTCTCACCCCATCAATGTATGTTTGACACCATCTGTTCTTAAGTTGCATCCAGCTTCTATCCATGATCTATCCCTATTAGTAACCAAATAAAAATAAAGTTGCATGTGTAAAGAGCTAAATGTATTTCACTCTTGTATCATCAGGAATTGAAAACCAAGAATTCTAGTTTTTAGTTGGCTTAAAATACAGTTATTAACCATCATCCGCATTTTGGGAGTATATCTTAAATTAAGCTTGTATTGATCTATAGTGCTATGGCACCGACCACCACGTACCAATGATTGTGTGAACTCCACTTTGGAGTTCCACAAAACATGATCCAACTCGACCACTCAGTTTAAAGTAATTTTTCAACTGCCTTAAAAAAAATTAGTTCGATAAAAAAGCTTTAGCTACTTGATCCACTTGTCTACCTTTTTTTCAAATTTCATTAAGAGTTTAGAATCCAAAATCCTAAGTGAAAATTTGAAAGATTGGATCAACGATTTACATGGTACTCGTAGTCGAGTTGTTCATTAATAGTTTCCGAATTTGCTATTAAAAGTGAAAGTAAAAAAATAAGAAATAAAATGTTACCTTCCCCTTTAAAAACTTATAGTATTTAAATCAAAATATTATCAATACAATCAAAACATCAGTTAGCATCTTAACAAGTTATTTGTATAAGATCCCAAAGTAAGCTCCACACAACCGTTAGTACATGGTTGGTACTCCCAAGTGGTACCCGTAGTCGAGTTGTTTTTTAGTAGTGTCCAAATTTGCTATTAAATGTTACCTTCCCCTTGATAAACTCATAGTGTTTCAATCAAAATGTTATTAATACAATCAAAACATCAATTAGCATCTTAACAAGTTAACGATTGCATGTGGCATGTTTAACATGGATTGCTACCAAACTTGAAAAGCTACAGTAATGAAGAAGAAAAGAAGCAACAACATACAATGTAGACGTATCCAATGCTTAAATAGATAGCAGCATAATAGCAAACTAGCAGATGCAAAATATGACCTCAATTCTGAACCTAACCATTAAACTAACTTCAACACACAATTCACATCACAAAATCTAAATACATGAACACACCAGTCAACTCAAAGAATTCCTCTTGAAAAAGGGGGAAAACAAACATATAGCTAAGATTCTCGTAATCAACATACCTTTTGTCCTTTGGTTTAAGAACTCGACTCCCTGTAAAAAGAAAAAAAACGAAAATCATGATTTGAACATTGCCCCTAATCAAAAAGCATAAGAAAATAAAAAAGGACGATGCTAATTGAATCCCTCTTCGTTTTAAACACACTTGACGAATCTCCGACCTCGTTAACACCTACAAGTCTACAACACAATTCCCCTTTCTGTACTATCAATCTTAATCTCCATTGACCATGATAAATGGAAGTACACATGCACTATGTTAAATCTGTATGAACTGACGCTTTGGAATCATAATTTCCACGACTAAGGTGAGTAAATGTGGATATACAAGTATATATCGAGCTATTAGAGAGCAACTTCAGCACTTTAAGCATATAGTTACCAAATCCGTACACAAGTCTCGGCATGCCAAAATTAGAGATTTCATGCTCTACCTACAAAGTTCCACTCCCAACATAAAAATTCAGCAATTGACGCAAATAGCTAACTCTTACAACCAGATTCAGCAGAAAAATAGTGATCTCAGCTTGTAGAATTCATTTTTCCTGCCTGTAGAATCTCAATACAGCAACTTGTCAACTAATTTCAAATTGTTGATATTTGAAAGAGGGTAAGTCTGTCGGTTAAATCCGTTATCTTACTTTATCTAATTGAAACTCTCTACATTATCCATACGCTTTTCCAAAACAATAACATCTCAAAAGGACGTCTTTGCTTTCATACCTTTACGTCAATCGCCTAATCAGTACATAATTACTAACAGAAAAAATTGAAGACATGAAATATCTACCGAGACTATGGAAATCAAAGAATTCCTATCCACAAGTGGAAAAACAAACGAGCTATGATTTTCCTAACATACAGACCTGTGACGTTTCTTTCCTCTGCTTCAAGAAGGCTGTAGCTCTCAACTCTCTGCAAAAAGAAAAAAAGCAAAAACCTTATCATGCCAATACTGTCCCTAATCGAAAAGCATAGATCAAACAAGATTAAAATTAGGGCACCAAACTTTGTTTGACAAAAATTAAGGCCGAAGACCAAAGAGAAATTGAAATTAAGAAAGTTCTCCCTAAATTGTAAAAGAATCTACGGCCTAAAAGCTTAATGTATTACCAGAATTGCGGTGAGAGAAAGAAAACAGATTGTTGTGGAAGATAATGGAGATAGAGATAACTGAGTTTGTCCCCAAGGATCGGTATGGAGGGAAACGAAATTGGAGGGGAAAGAAGAGGGGGAGAGAAGCGCGCGAACCTAGAATTTATGCCGCTATATCCCATCGTGTTTGAGTAGGAAGCAATTACGTGGGCTAGTCGGTGGTTCTCTTGGGATGGAGTTTGCTCCTACTGAGTACGTAATGGACTTTGTTCCTGGGATGGAGTCTACTTGGGATAAAGAATGGTTCTCTTTTCTTTTCTTTTTTTAAAGATAAAGAAATCTAGCATGGGTCCCCTTTTCTTTTCTTTTTTAATTTCAAGGAATCTGATAGTTTAATCAAGCTGCTATTTATACCGACTAATTTGCATAGACTATGAACAGATTGGCTTCGGGCTGGGACCCATTTATGGATTCCGCACGAACAATCCAAATAGTTCATTTATCTTAGAATAATTTTTCGAGGGACCTCGAGAGAAATCGGGTCCATCAGACGCGCATAAGTGGTTGATCCAAAAATCCCCCATTTCACCCAAATTGTTTCGAATGAAACGGGGGGGTTTTGGATCGACCAGTTAGGCACGTCTGATGGAGCATATTTCTCGTGGGGCCTCTAGGGAAATTATTCTAGAATGAATGAACGGTTTAGATTATTCGTGAAGCTGATTTGTACATGGTCTGTACATGGGAGTCGGTACCCCTTGATTTACTGGAGTTTAATTATGATTCCAATATTATTTAGTGAGAATAGGGTTTTTTTTTTTTTTTTAAAGAGTTTGAGAGTTTAATTATAATTCCAATATTTTTCATTATACAGTATGTACCAACCACGGTGCATGGTACCAAACACTTCATTAACTTTGTAATAATTTTTTTAGTGACCAATCGGACAAATGTAAGTGGTTGATCAGATTGCTAACTTAATCGCCGAGGATATTTTAAAATGATCGATCTGAACTATTAGGATTTTACATCTTGAGAATTAAATTAGCAACCAGAAAATTAAAGATCGTTGTATATTGGCAATAATGTCATCACAAGACGCTTAATGCACCTCGAGGCATTGATTCCTATGGTGTATGAATTGGGCCCCACCTGTGAATTTTTTTTAAGTGATCGGAATCATCTACCATTAACATTAAATGTGAAATAAATCTTTCGTCCCAAGAATGAAGTTTATTGGGTATCACTGCACAGTTGATCGGGAAAAAAAACTCATTTCGTTGAAGAAATTTGTCTCGATAAATAAACTTTCTAAATCCGATCGATTTAAATTTTTACAAAGATTATCTAATTAATAAAAAAAACTAAATCAACGGTCTTGATCACCGTGATTGCGTCGGGGTCACGTGACTCATGTACATCAACTATAGCACAAGACATAGTTTGTTATCAATTACATTCAATGTATAGAATTAAAGTAATTACAAATTTATTTTTCATAAAGGTTTATCAGAATCGCTAGGATTTCATGTCTCGATGATACCATCATTTTCACCGAAATCGGAGATCATTAGATAATGAAGACTACGCGATCAGGTCACATTTCCATCCTAAGGCATTATTGACTTATACTGGACTCCGCCTAAGAACGGTGTGTACAAGATCAAAGCACCACCTGAGTGTGGTTTTTTTTTTTTTGGGAAATCAAACCAGTCTATCCTTTAAATATTATGGAATACTTCATTAATACCCACATTAAAGTTGATTGCGTGTTGATGGACATTTAAAGTATCATTCAAGTAAGAAGTTGTGTCCCAATCAAGGAGCTTCCTAAACTTGATCGAGCCAATTTTTAATAAGAATGAATTAATTAATTACCATAACAAAATCAATGGTCTCGATCATCATAGTTGTTCATTAGTCACGTGTGTGACAGCCCATGACCCACCTGGATGCAACAGAGTTCTATGATATAAGAGAATAGATCGTGCCTTAACTTGTACAAGGCCTTTTAAAGCCGTGCGGGCGTCAAAGCTCGTTGGTACTTCACAGTTAAGCGTGCTCCCCCTAGAGCAATCCCGGGATGGGTGACCTTCTGGGAAGTTCAAGGAGCTTGGGCAACCAAAGTGGACAATATTGTGCAAGGCGGGGGTGGGTCGTTACAGTTGGTATCAGAGCACAACCCCGGACTACGGGGTAGGAGCCACCTCTAGAATCTGCAAGAGCCACCTCTTGAATCCCGGAGTGGGAACAAAGTGCTATGCAGAACTAAGTGCTATACCTCCCGGGGGAAGGTCGCTGGGCCAATGTGCAACGAGGACGTTGCATCATAAGGTGGGGAGAATGTGACAGCCCATGACCCACCTGGATGCAACGGAGTTCTATGATATAAGAGAATAGATCGTGCCTTAACTTGTACAAGGCCTTTTAAAGCCGTGCGGGCGTCAAAGCTCATTAGTACTTCACAGTTAAGCGTGCTCATGATCACCCTGGAGCAATCCCGGGATGGGTGACCTTCTGAGAAGTTCAAGGAGCTTGGGCAACCAAAGCGGACAATATTGTGCAAGGCGGGGGCGGGTCGTTACAACGTGTCTATTGAATATTCAAGTACAACACAAGACTTAGTTTGTTATCAATTACATCTAAGGTAGTTTTTAAGGTCATTAACAAGTCAATTCTTACCACAGTCGATCTAAACCATTAGAGCTTTACGTCTCATTGATTCCAGCATTGTCACAAAAATCAGAGATCATCAAATATCAGCACCCGCATGATCGAATAACATTTAATCCACCTCAAGCCATTAAGTAATATAGTGGACCATCTTTTTCCCATGTGAGTTTTATTTTGGCAATCAGAACCATCTATTTATTAGATGTTATGGATTACTTTATTCGTGCCAAAAATAAAGTTGTTCGGATATCGCTACACATTTAATCAGACAAAAAGTATCATTAAAAAAAGTAATTTTATCCCGATTAAGGAGCTTTCTAAACTCGATGAAGCAAAATTTTTATGAGAACGATTTAATCAATAAGCACAACAAAATCAATGGGCTCGATTTTTAAAATAGTTTGATTTATTGAGATACGCTTCTTATTTATATCAAAGATTATTATTTTATATACTGTGACAAAATATTTTGTACCCATAAGTAATACTTTATTGTAACAAAATATTTTGTACCTATATGTAATAGTACTTTATTATGACAACATATTTTGTAGCCTTATGTTTTTTATTTTTTTATTGCCACAAATTTATAGTGACAAATATATTATGTAATAAGACTCAATTTTCGTCAAAGTTGTTGTGACAAACTATCGTGACGAAATTAGTATCGTCACCGGAGCTCCCCCTTGTAATCTTGTTGTCACAAATGAGATTTTGTAAGAATAACTAAATATATTGTGACAAATAATTTTGTAGCAAGTCCATACACTTATTGCAAAGAAGTTTGTTTTCGTCACTATAGGTAAAATTCCAACTCTTTTACAACAAAATAATTTGTGGTAATAATAATAACTTGTTGTGACAAACAGTTTCATCACAATATATCCAGAACAGAACTTTATAGTGGCAAACTTATTGTGACAAAGTCATTAAGTGGCAATATTGATTTCCCGCCGGCGGGAAATTTTCCCGCCACACTTATTGTGACAAAGTATTGCAACAAAATTGATTTTGTCACATAAACTCCACTCTATATGGTTTGATGCCACAAAATAAAATTTTGTCACAACAAGTGAACATATAGTGACAAAATTTATTTTGTGGGAAAGATTTTTGTAGCAAGAAGGAGAATTTGTTGTAGTGGTAGAAATGAATAATACTGTAATCCATCTGTATATGTTTTTTCCCCAAAGGCCGAAGTAATAAAATTATACTTCTTAAGTTTTGTATTTTTAATCTATACCACACAAAGGTAAATAGTTCAAAACAATTTGTAAAAATAAGTAAATAATTGTACCAGAATAATAAAAAAATTATTACAATTATTCACCAAATATTCCGTATAGGTATATTCTTTATTGTCATTTATTTTTTATAAATATCTTACGATCCTGTTCGGTTAATTCAGGGTTCCCCAATAAAAATCCGTGAACCAAACAGTATCTCACGGTTTTCTTATTTTCAACCCGTGTCCAGACCATTAATCTACGGATTCAATCCAAAATGTACACTCCGGTTTGGACCGGATTTACGTGTTTTCTTCAACAGTCCTAGTTTTTATGAGGTTCTTTTAACACAATAAGATTTACTTCAATATGCGAGCAAGTTCTGGAGTTGAATTTACATATCAAAACTAGCATTCGTTGAAATTGCAATTCCAACTTTCAACTTCATGAGTGGTGTGAAAACTCTTTCAAATTCTTGGGCCGTGTGAATTTTTTTATTTCGAACCCAAAATCAATTGGTTTATGAGTTATGAATGGACAAGCTGTCCAGATTCATATATGAGTTTTGGAGATTATAAATAACTGATGTGGGATAAACTCTAACAAATGGCAAGGTTGGAAAAGTCCTATAGTACTTTGTCAAAAACTAAAGAGGTGGAGACTGTTGAACAGAAAGGGTAGGGGGCATTTGTTAAATATTGGATTGATTGCCGAAGTTTATTGAAGATGACTATTTTTCAATTCCCAACAAGCAAAGTTCTAATTGGTTGTCACCTCTAGAAAAATAAGTCAGACATCTGTTTCGCCAATGAATATATATTAGGAGATTTATATGCTTCACAAGTAGAATAACATGGCCGGTACTTGCCACTTGCATATTTTATTATGTGAAGATTTCATTATCCATTGACAAATTACGATACAGTACCTAGCTAGAAGATTGCCATTTGGTGAGAATTCTTTTTTTTTTTTTGTCATTCGTTATTCCTAATCTATTACATGGGGGAGGGGAGAATGAGACTCGATTCCAGAATAAAGTGTGAGGCATCCAAGAACTCTACAACATAAGCGCCACCAATTGCCCATTTGGTGAGAATTCACCTTAGTAACTACTGTTGCAGCCTGAGAAAGAATTATGTAAGTGACAGTATTAAAGAGAAATTGCCATAGAAGCCAAAAAAAAAAAAAAACAGAACACCTTGAAAAAAATTCGTTCTCTCTCTCTCTCTTTTTTTTATTTTTTTATTTTTAAGTTTAGAAAAAAACATAGAGCAAAAACTAATTTCGATATGAGCATGATTAAAAGTGTGATGAGGTTTTTTTAACAATAAGATTTATTTCAGTATCTGAGTGCAAGTGCTGCAGCTGAACCTTTACATATCAAAACTAGCATTTGCCAAAATTGTGATTCCAACTTCCAACTTTAGTGGCGATCGAGGTTGGAAAAATCCTTTAGTACTTCTTCAAAAACAAAAAGGGTGGAACTATTGAAATAAAATGATAGGGAATTTGTTACGTATCGGATTAATGCCAGAGTTTTTCGAAGGTGACTTACTGCCAATTACAATTGTCATTAGTTCCGACCAAGTGAAGTTCTAATTGGCTGGTTCCGAACCTGGGGGGTGCTGTGCACCCCAATGCACATCACCGTGCTGTGCAGCCTCATGGCGCGGTCGTGCCGGCATCTTTCCGACGATTGGAGACGTTCATCGCGTATAGCTCGTCGAGTATTACAAGTGTGCCAAAAATCAAATCGATCGAATATCTTTAAGTGCCTCATCGGAACACAAATAACTTAAAAAGTGGTTTTGATCCTGTGTTTGTATCCATTTGTGTTCCATTTCTTTTTAAGTTATTTGTGTTCCAATGAGGCACTTAAAAATATCCGATCGAGTTGATTTTTGGTACAATAGTGGTACTCGACGAACTCTACGCAATGAACTTCTCCGATCGTCGGAACAAGGTCCGGCTGGCTGTTTAGAAAAATAAGTTAGACTTCAGTTGTCTTTACGCTTACAAATTGTATATATTAAGGTGTTGCTTCACAAGTTGAACTGGTAGGGATTTGATTTTGATGATGATGTATAATTAGAATGAATTTCGATTAAGATAATAAAAAAGTTCGTGTCAATTTCATTGTTGTTGGGCTATTTTCATTAATTGAACTTGATATAGATAATGATCTTTCGGCTTGTATAGTTTATTGTTGGGCTAATATATTTTGATTATTCGGGGCTTATAAATGAGTATTGGAACTTCTTATTACTCTTGAGCATATCTGACTTGAATAAACTTAGGGGTGTTCCACTAACAAAAAACAGTTTTTTTCAAAAATTAAGACAGGTCATTCTCTCAAAATACATCACATAAAATTTATTTTAAAACATTTTTAGCATAACAACTCCTTAAGATAAAATTATATTTTCTTGGATCAAATGTATTGATAGGCTTGCAGGTTTTGAAATGGCCGAAAACATGTCTTGGGCCATAAATATTACTAAATGGATTGATTGGGCTTTAAAAAGAATCCAAGCAAGGATGTGGCTCCGGGTGGAGGAGCAGTCTTCCGGTCATCGGTACTGGTCCAGACTATGCCAAAACAGGGCTACAAAACAGGGCTACAAACTTAGCTGTGTTTCATTTCGATTCTCTCTTAATTTAATCTTGGAACTACCATATTTACAATGAATTTTTCATCTATCAAGTCACGCAAAATATATTCTCCCTCTACTTTTATTTATCATGGAAAGTGATATTGGCACTCCACTTTTCTCTATTGGCACTCCTTTTTTTGTCTCTATTAGTCAAAGTTACTCTTGCATTTTATGAATGGAGACAAAAAAAGTGAGTGCCAACAGAGAAAAGAAGAGTGTCAATATCAACTCCCTTTATCATTTGTCGCTTTGAATTTGAAAATTGCAGGGGAATTGGAAATAGCCGATTTCCTGATTTGTAAATCTGTATGAAGAGGATTTGTAATAAATGCAAATACTTCTGGGTTATTCAAATGTTTCTTGGTTATGGTGATTGTGTACTGATGTATTTTCCTTCATAGATATTCTGTATGCTTTAATGATTTTGTGGCACAAAAGATATCAAGGATATCCTATCGATTTTTTAACCGTTAAGAAGAAAACAAGGAAATTAATAAGATAAACATTGGACAGTTAAAAGGAAGACTTCTAGAACGTATATATAAAGAGAAGACTTGTATAAAGATTATCATCAAGCCTTCAAAGAATCAATCATTTCAACATTCCAAAAAAACAAGCCTAAGATATGCATTGCAGACCAAAAAGAGAGTTTTCCACCGTAGATTTTTATACTCTCAACGTGTGAGCCTACACTTATAAAGTCACTCTTACAAGGAAAAGGATTCTATTTGCAAGGAAAATGGTAACTCAAAACAAGCCTGAGATATGCATTGCAGACCAAAAAGAGAGTTTTCCACCATAGATTTTATATTCTCAGTGCGTGAACTTACACTTATAAAGTCACTCTTACAAGGAAAAGGATTCTACTTGCAAGGAAAATGGTAACTTCGTGGCCTGTATATTAGTAAAAATTTCTTAGTTTAGTGACAAATTTGCCTTTTCCTCTGCATAAAGGATCTTTGGGTGATGAAAAATAATTTCCTAACCTATTTTGATCACCTCAACTGAATTGTGTGACAATATTTAATTTCTCGCACAATTGACCGCCCTTTAGCAAGAAAAACAAATTTTATCAGTAATTTTCATTGCGGTAGATAGATTTTGTTGTAGTAACTCCAAGGGACTATTCAAATTCCAAGTTCATTATTACCCTTAGTTTATTGAAAATTTAAGTGACCCACCTTGCCAAATTAGTTTACCTATTTGAAACTATTGCACATTCTTAAGAATTTGAAAGAGAGAAATGGCTATAATACACATATATTAAAGGTGCGTACCATATGCATTTATTGTATGGGCCATATTGTGTCACCTCATTGGCAATCATAACAATTTTTAGTGTTTCGTAACTTTTCAGCAATATAATTCATAATATTTTTTATAATTCATAACATTTTGGTGCGTCTCGCAACTTTTGGAAAAAAAAAATTCGTAACTTTTATTAAGAGGTAATCGATTCGTAACAATTATAGAAGTGCATATGATACACACTCAAATAAGGAGTGTGTATTGTAGTCTTTCCGAATAAGTAGACAACCACGCAAATGGGGTAACAAGTTTGCTATAGGACTTCATTTCTCTCTCCCATACGCCCCTTTCTGCACTTAACGTGTTCGATCTAGGCCGGATGAGTTTGGGCTCGAATAACTAATCTCAGGCCTACGCATCATTCTCCATATTTATGTCTCCTCCCATTTTAATCCCACCCCAACTCCTATTCATGTTTAATCCCATCCTTAATTACTTGTTTACCCTCCCAACCGCCAGTTAGTTTTGTAAAAATTCTAATTCTGTAATTATTATTGCATGATTTTAATTTGGGTGTTGATTTTGGGGCTCCCTTCATCAATCCCCATTTTAGACGAGGATTCCATTTTAAACCTCTTATGCATCTTAATGCCCCATCCCATATAAAAACAATAAAATGATTATGCTTCAATTCCAAATAAACAAATCCCAATGCGAACAATTTCTTCCTTGGTGCTTTATCCCTTCCTTTGAATCTTCTCAATTACTCGACCAACTTCTCGGATCTGTACCCACAAACAACCCCACCAAATTAGGTGGGGTGACCCGATTGCAATTCGTAGTTCTTTTATGCTATTCAATTGAACTCATTTGTGGCGTCAATACTCAATTAATTTCTAGTACTCCGTAGCATCTATTCTCAATTACAATTCTCGTCCTATACTTCCGTTTTTAATTAATTTTCGTTCTCATGAAATTTAATAGTTTGAAAATTGTTTGAAGTATATTTCTGAAGTATGTATCTCTTCTAATGTTATCCAAATAGCATAAAAGTTTACGAAGTTATCAATTTTGGCCTACAAAATGGCTTACAGTGGACTAACTAAACTTAACAACCTCTTAGCCAATAATAAAATTTGAGCCTTTCAATAACTAGAGTTCGCAAACATTTATTTTAATAAAAAAAAAATATTGGGTCTTATTCCCAAAAGTTACTCCATATGCTTTTTGTTAATAGTAGGTGAAACCCAATCCACTTTGACAAGTGACTGTGTATTTCACAATGTCGGGCACTTTAAGAATTTTAACAAATGTTCTCCATATTCTCCTATTTTATTATAATGCTATCCAATGTAGACCATTAGATGGAGGAGAAAAAAAGCTGACCATTAAATTTGAATTTTTTGCCAACTTATATTGATTGCGCCAGTGTGGACCTCAACATTGCTAACAAGCTTAAGAACCCCTTAAATGAATAACAAAAAGTTAATGTGACAAATTTTGGTTATCCACTTTTAGTTATGCCATTGGAGATACCCTAAGTGATAATTTGGGAAAAGGAAACTTTTATACCCTGCTTTGGAAAGAAGACTTAACAATTAGAGAAACGGAGGGAGTATCTTCATCTCCATCAAGTGAAGGCCACAACCATAGTTGAGTGACAAAAATAGAGTTGGAGAGGTACATCCTCGGCTTTACTGAATAGGAGAGTGACGACCATAGATCAATTTGGGCAAATGAAAAATGAGACTATATTTAAGGGTAATATAAGGTTCATGCATGCGTGTCGATATGTAAAGAACTTATCTTTAGCAAACAAGACAGTCAAATTCAATTCCTTTCTTACCCTATAGAATACAGAATCAATACAGAGCATCATAATATTACCAAAAAGAAACAGACTGGCAGAGTTCTTTAAAAGAGTCAGCAAGGCTAACGATATGTATATATGACCTTACGTGAACTCCAGTGGGCAAACAATCCAAAAGACAAAAAAAGAAAAGTTGGAAACGACAATGGTGTTCCAGCATTTTAAAGCAAAACGGACGTTAACCATTCTATGTTTCCACTCAAGTCCCAGGTTGCATTAGAAGTTTCATCCAGGGGCTAGTTTGAAGGCCCAAATGATTAAGCAAGTTATTGTTGACTCTAATAACAGCATGCGTGGCTTGACCTGTTAGGATGTTACCAGGAAATATCAGCCTTGAATAGCAACCCTCCCAACATGTGGAATTTGTATACTTCCCAAAGGTTGCTTTAGTCTTTTTTGCAACCCTCCCAACAAGTGTAATGGACATAAGATTTCAGTTACATCTATCGAATCTCGAAGAAGTTAGACTCCTCGATACTTTTGTTCAAGTGTTGAAAAACGAGGGTTTACCATGTGTTAAGACTCGTATTCTCAGTGAAGTGCTAAATAGCACACTTTCTTGAAGTTAAAAACTTTTGTCAACTAACAGTATCTTCCAGGGAATACAATAGAGAGGTGAAAGGATGCAATCAGATGAAACTTGGTTGATGAAAGCTTGAGGGACTGCAAAAACTAAGGGCCTTAATTAGGAAGCCTTTGGTCTGGTAGTCATCTGAAAACCAAGGGCCTTAATTAGGAAGCCTTTGGTCTGGTGTTGGGTTCCCACCTGCATGCTACAAATTCCCTTCAAGATTTTCTTATTCCACCTTACTTAATTAACAATGCATTTTTATATTTTGTCCCACAATGTTCCACAAATTGTTTCAAGAAGGTTTTCAAAATTGACCTAACCGTCAAAATATGAATTCATGCTTTCACTACAAACTTTTCACATACGCAAGCTCCCAACGAGCCCACTCATCATACAGCACCAACAACCCTTCGTAAGTTGAAGTCGCTATTTATCAAAAGAACACCAATTTTCATCAAATTGTTCTTTTTTCTTGTCAAGCCTGCTTTCCTCGATGGAAGCCCACAAAAAGGCCAAAACACAACAAGCCTACCCATCATAAACTGCATTGTGCATACATATTTTGATGGATTCATATTTGTTGGCCCATCCCAGTTTTTTAGACTTTTTTTTCAGACATTGATTGAAAAGTTTTCATACAACATTTCTCCTGAGAAAAAAGAATTTTGATTCAGTTTTCCGATGTTTTCAAAATCAAGATGACTTCGAATTCTATTTTTCATGCTCGTGCAATCAAAAAAAGAAGTGTCCAGTTTGGAAAAAACAAGAAAGGAGCTTCACTCAAAAGTAGAATTCTCTCTTTTTCAACTTCTTGATCTTATTGCGTAAGATGAATGATCATTCATCCTAACTCATGTCACAAGGAATATCTCGGTGACCAACAGATTTGGAAAGTGAAGTCGAATATTTTTCTCAAGATCAATGTGTTACAAACTAAAAGTAAATGTTGTCGGGTAATTATACATTTTAGCATGGCTAACATTCTCGACGAGGATTAAAAAGTGAATGATTGATCTAAACAATCCCTGGAAGAGCTCCAAAATGGATCGATCTGGACCGGACTGTCGAGTCCCACAAAGAGACTGGAGAGCATCCATCTCCTTGTGGGATTATATCAAACAATACATCGAAATCTATCCACAAAACAGTAACTTAACAAAGGCGATTGGATACATGAAATCAATAGAGCCTTGGTGAACCAGGCAGCTAAGAACTAAGTTGGGCAAGATATCCAATTGCCAATTCCTCATTATATGAGTCATTTATTAGGTGACACGCAAAAACTTAAGTTGATTGAATATCTGTAATTATGTCATCAGAACATGTCTATTTGGAGGGCAAAAAAAAACCTTTGTTAGAAAATTTTGAAGAGGAACTATTAGGTAAATGTGCTACCCTTAAATGGTTATAGATACCGATCACTTACTCAACACGACAAAGAAATCAAACAATTGAGATCAAATAATCGAAGCTTGGATGGGCTTGATATTGGCCGAATACAGCACGCGTGCTACAGCATAGACCGCTATCCCCGTAGTTAGGGTGTATGTGGCCCTGCTCGGTTTCCACTGTCGTTCTTGTGAATCTATAAATAACGACATCCATCTCATTGCTTTCTCGATTGCAAAGTTATAAAATAATGACATTCATGTCATTGCCTTCTCGATTGCAAAGTACGTACTATAACAAAACCATAAAAACACACTTCATACACTTTAACTAAGTTCACAAGTTCATAGACATTAATTGTTCGTACAATCATAGAACTCATCCCACATTTGTTGTTAACCAAGCTCTAAGAAATATTGTCCACGAAAACCACCTCATGCAAACATCCATAAACATGAGAATACAAAGGACAAACAAGTTTCCAATGTGATGCCAAGCTCGCATAGGAAATTATTAAAGGGAAACTGTTGATTGTAGCTGAAAACACAAACAAACTTGGAAATTAAAAAACATTCTCCTTCATACCAGCCAAAGGGAAAAGCACCACCATCAAGTGAGTCTTGAATTTTATTACAAGGAACAAGAAGTTTTGCCATTATGAGGAACTCCAACACAATCTTCTCCCCTGCTACTTGAACATAACTTCCAGAGCAAAGTACTGATGAAGAAGGGGGAAAAAAAGTAAAACACAACATTAGGTTTCATGTTATATTAGTTGTGCAAGATGCATGGAGGTTCATAGTTGCACAAAATATTTTAAGTCATAAAGTTCACATTGGGACTTGATAGAACCAAAAAAAAGACACCCTTTGTAAGAAGGAAGAACTATACTATTGACACTAGAATTGAATTCCAAGGGAAGGAGAAACGTATACTACTTTGAATTTTGTATTCCATTTCAGACCAACTAAATAAGTGGTCATCTTATCTGGCAGATTGAACACCTTGACATCTTAAATTTGCAAGACTCAAGAATAAAATATCACAATTGAAGATTAATGAGTGACAGAAAGTTGAGACATCGAGTTTACAAGAGGAGCACCAATCAAAAATAAATACCGGATTGTACTTATTCGACCATATTCACATAATTTCGCACAAGAATGTTTATAGAGTGATTTACTTCAATTAACTCTGCAATTAAAATGAATAAGGAGAGAGGAAACGAAGTTAATTCATATGGTTAGGCTAACAAAAAAGTTGGACGATTTGAATTCTTGTTGTCTCTAAACTTCTTAAGGTGTATCCTACTTCACTGATCTCAAATAAATAAGACCAATATTATGAAAATTCTTTAATGAAAGCAAGTGACGATTATGCTATGGCTTAGACGGTCAATAATGCAGAAAAAAAGAAAAGACAACTGATAGCAACACAAAAAGTAACTTAAGACGGTCATTCGTAGCCGTACCATTATTATCAGTTAGGGACGCCAGATCAATCAAGGTTGGAAATATGATCTTCAGTCTCCTCCTCCTCCTTCGTCGTCCTTTTCTTCTCTTCCTCCTCCTCTCCCTCCTTCGTTGTTGTCGGCGTTCTTGACGTCCTCCTCGCTGTCTTCTTCTTCTTCTTTATTATGGTCATTGTTGTCTTCAACTTTGCTACTAGTACCAGATTCCTATTCCAAAGTAAAAGAAAGAAGAAAAAAAAGCAAACAAAACAAAAAGAAGAAACCAAGATATGAAGCATCATGCATGTTGAATTTCTGATAAATATTCAAAGACAAATTGCAGACATATTCCCTTGACATCTTTTCAAAGATTATTGAGAACATTACAAAGATATCAAGTAGGAATGTACCTAAACACACAACGTAATACTTAAGGATTGTCATACAAAACATTATATATGGACCATGTGAAGTTTTGGCTTGATGTTCAGAGAAAATAGAGTAAATGGTTTATTGGTCCTTAACTAGTTATGGGGAGTAGTTTTTACGACCAGTGACCAAATCAGCTTGGGAGGCTCTAAGAACAGTGAGGAATCTTGTTAGTTGGCATTGTGTTCCTTAAGGTTTCACTTGAGAACCAAAGCTAGACTCGCACGATGGAGGGCTATTACTAATTCCTCTTGTGTGCTTTGTGATGGGGGAGAAGAAAGCCATTGTCTGCTATGAATTCCTTGCTTAAATTGGCTTTCTTTGCTGTCTTTAGTGACAATAATTTTGTCACTAGGTTGACACTAAAAATGTGTTGCTAAAGTATTCCGTGACAATTTTTTGTAATAAGCTATCACCAATTCTGTAATTAGTGACAGCTTATTACAAAAAGTTGTCACTGAATCATTTTTAGCAACACACGTTTAGTGACACGTAGTTGCCATGAAAACTCAATTTTTTTTGTAGTGACGGGTCGTAACAAGTATCAAAACCAAGTGTAATAAGGTTACCATGAATAGTATGTGAATAATGAATTTACAAAAATCAGTAACTTGATCATAACCATACGTAACAAGCATAAACATTATACATATCATGTAGTGACACGTTGTTGCCATTAAAACTCAATTTTTTTTGTAGTAACGAGTCGTAACAAGTATCAAAACCACGTGTAATAAGGTTCCCATGAATAGTGTGTGAATAGTGAATTTAAAAAAATCGGTAACTTGATCATAACAAGCATAAACATTATACATATCATGTACAAAAAATATACCTAATGAGGCATACCGTACAATTTTTTTAAAGGAGGCGTAGTGTAGCGTTTTCAAAAAAAAATAATAATAATAAATATATATATATATATATATATATATATATATATATATATATATATATATATATATATATATATATATATATGGAGCATAGTTGAATATTTTCTCATAAATTCAAAGACAAGTGTTTATTGTCGGTCACAGAAGACCAAGCTAAAAATCCTACCTCTGTGACTACCTCTTTTCTGGAAGTCCCGTTGACTAAAAATATTAAATCCGGATCGATACTAGATGTACGGGGCGGGTCCAACGGTCGCCGTCGCGATAGATCCTGCAACAAAAACTGATGTTATCATGTGTGGAACAAATATTTATGTGACGTACCTCACCACCCTTTTTAACACGGCGTAGTGTAGCGTTTTTAAAAAATGGATCATACTCCCTCCGTCCCATATTTGTTGTCCGTTTACGGGTAAGCGTGTCATTTTTTAATTGTTTATATTTTTCAATCTATAATATTTTTTACAATTTTGAAAATTTTGTTTAATAGTACTCTTCGAGAACTATAAAACAAGATTCATATTGAATATATATAACATTATACATTTGAACATATAACTATTTTTTTGAGGTTTAGTGAATAGTATAACTGGAGAACAAATATGGGATGGAGGGAGTAGTTGAATAGTTTCTCATAAATTCAAGGACGAGTGTTTATTGTCAGTCACACAAAGCCAAGTTAGAAATCCTAACCTTTATGGCTATCTCTATTGCATTGATCTCCAACATTGGAAATGCATTCTGCAACAAAAATTGATATTATAATGTCAGAAGTGACAACTATTGAGGCATGTTAATCCAATGGGATTAGGACAATGGATATATATTACTACTTTAATTAATACGAACAGGAAGCCATGAGCTGTAATACAGGATCATGGATAAATACAAAACCTATAGAAAATAAACACAAGCGTGACAAGTTATTTTATTGTAGAAAAACAAGGATAAAAAGGAATACAATAATTACACCTAAAAATGTTAAATTTTTCAACGTCAGCCACTCAACCTTTTTGAAAAGTTATTTTACCCTAGAAAAACAAGGGTAAAAAGGAAATTTCATTCATTCTTAAAAGTCAAATGAATAAACCATTTGAGACACGAAAAAATCTAAACAGGTATAGACAAATTGAAACAGAGGGAATAGAAGGACTTTTAATTGTTTGATGTGCCGGACACGCCCAGTGACATTGCACTCTCATAAAGTCAGGTAGGGTATTTCTTGTCACAGGATTCTTTCCTAATTCTAGCTTCTGTCCTGAATTCCACGTACACATAATGCACATATACCCAACATTGCTGATATTACTGCGAATAACTACCATGGTGAAAAAACTTGGGGTGAAAATAAAAAATCGAAAACTGACCCAAACCGAAGAACCGAACTGAATCGGGATTTTTTTTTTTCAATTTTTTCATTGGTTGGTTCGGTTCATGGTTCGGGTGAATTTGAAATTTTAAAAATCGGTTCGGGGTTTTTTTTTTTTTTTAAGTGAACCAAACCAGTATACATATATAACTTGAAAAAGGTAAGAGGCAGGGATCAAACTCCCAACATCACGTGGGGGAGCCAAAGGTCTTAACCCCTCTACGTTATAAGTGGGAAAGAAATATATTTATTGTTTACCTGCAATGCAGTACTATCTATATGTACTTAACCCAGGACTTACCAAACCCTTTCCCCCAACTCAACCCTTAACGTTTCACGTTTTCGGTTCCAGGCGACGCCGAGATGTCACCGCTGGCCTGTCCATCATCATCATATTGTTGCCCTCTCATCAAGATCTGTTCGTCTCTCTCTCTCTCTCTCTCTCTCTCTTCATATGTGTTTATATATATGTACATATATATCCCTGTAAATCTGTACATCTGGTGTATATATGTATGTTTTTGAATCTTCTGATCTCTCTCTCTCTCCGATGAACTAAACCGACCTCTAAACTAGACCGAAGTGGGACAAACCGATCTCTAAAAAACCGGTTTTGGTTCTATGGTTTTCCCGAACCAAGTTTTTCCAGTTCACTTGTATATATGGCGAAACCGGATCGGTTCCACCCCTAGAAAACATAGAAAAAGAATAAGAGTAAAACCTAAGGCCAACAACTTGCCACCACTCCAAACCACGCCAAAACTCAAAAGGCGAACCCTCGTCATCGGAAGCAGCACCGTTGAAGTTGCTTGAGAGCTTTGACATTGGGGATCACCAATGAGTCGCAGGATTAGAAACACGATGCCGGAGAGCAACGAGGCACCAGATCTGTTTGCACAGAGCTAAAATAAGGATGTAAGAGGAAACGGTGAAAAAACAGTTGGAGAGAAGAGGAGGAAAGAGAGAATAGAGAAAAGAAGGTCAATAACAGAGGTGGCCTCCCATTCCGCCTGCCATGGGACGGTGAAACTCTACAAAGGAAGGGAAGGGAAGGAAAGAGAAGAGTCTAATTTAGATCTTTTTGGTTTTAGAGAGAAGCTCTCGATTAGAGAGAGAACATGATTATTTCTCTCTTTCTCTCCCCCGGCAAAGAACTTTCAAATTTGGCTTATTTACCTTTTTGGTCCCTCAATGTATTAGCGAGTGGCCAATTTAGTCCCCAATGTATAAAGTTGTCCAATTTAATCCCCCACGTTTGAAATGTGTGTCGATTTGGTTCCCACCTCTAACACCATCCCTCTTGTCCATTAAAACAGAGGGCATCAATGGTATTTTACCCCCCCCCCCCCCCCCCCCCCCCAAACACTACAACTAAAAAAAATACTACAAAAAAAAACAAAATACAAAAACAAATAATTGTGTTAAAAAACAAACTGTCTGACTTTGAAACCTAGACCTAGAAAATGCCTCAAAAATCATGGGTCTCCTAATTCAAGACCAAGTGGAGAAAGAGATGATTTGTTTATCCTTTGGTCCTGAATCACTTGTCCACTCAGTGGTCTTCAAAGCAAGAAAAGATCTGGGTTTGGCCTCAAACTCTCCATCAATGCCACTGTTGCCGTCGTCTTCTCCGTCTCCGTTCTAACCACTTTCACAGGAAAACTCCTCTACTATGCGGCCTAATCTCCCTTCTCATCTCAGCATACCCAACCACTTTTGGGTCTGATGTGGACCCAGGTTTTGGGTAAGGGTGGAAACCTTGTTTGTACTAGCAAGAAGCTACCGCAAGAATGGAAGCATACCCAACCACTTTTGGGTCTGACATGGACCCAGGTTTCGGGTATGGGTGGAAACCTTGTTTGTACTTGTTAGAAGCAAATGCCAGAATGGAAACAGTTGTAGATTTGTCCACAGCGTCGTGAACTTCGGAATAGAGTCTGTGTCACCAGCACAGTGGCTTTCAAAATTTAAAAAAAAAAAAAAAATAGAGAGTTCCTAGAGCAAATGAGGAGACAAATTGGTCGAGGTTTCGGGAATCAGGGCTGGGAGAAGAGATAGAGAGGGGGAGGAGAAAGTGGAGGTGAGGGAGGAGAAGAGAAGTAAGGGAGCTGGGAGGAGATGGATGAGGTTCGACGGCGACTAGGATTACATTGGACAAGACGGCTAGGATGCTCAAGGAATTTTATTTATTTTTTGATGTTTTAGTTTATTTAGTTGTAGTGTTTGGTGGTACAATATCATTGATACCCTCTGTTTTAACAGACAAGAGGGACGTCGTTAGAGGTGGGGACCAATCGACACACATTTTTAATGTTGGGGATTAAATTGGACAATTTTATACATTAGGGACCAAATTAGCTACTCCTAATACATTGGAGACCAAAAAAGTAAATAAGCCTTCAAATTCTCATGAAGCACATTGCCTCACCCCAATCAACAGTTAGCCAGTCCTATGGTGGGAGTCTGGGGGTAAACAACAGCATTGAAATGATGGGCCAAAACACCATAAGAAGGAATTTCTTGCAATTAAAGTTAAATAGCAGAGCAAAAGTGGTCGATGTTATTGTAAGCAACAAAAGATCTACCACGGATTCAATGTTGCCCCGTACAACACCATAAGAAGGAATTTTATATTAAGACAAACTTTTATGGTTCTTCCATCACACGTAATCCAGTCTAATTTAACCATCATTCTAAATATTAACACAATGTGTACTAAAACCGTTTTTTTCATTTGATTTTAGTTTTGACCATCGTGTTAAATATTAACAGAGTCTAATATATCTATACTTCAAAAGGCCATCCACAGTGAAATTCACTCCTATCGGCTACAACTGAAAAAACTTACCAAAAAATACCAGTTAAAACCGATAATGTATCACATTGACGACTCCTATTCCTCTCCTAATATTGGCGAGAGGAAAAAAACCATTACCCTATTAAAGAAATAACTCTCAAGTCTCAACTTCGCCTATACTCCGTCAAAGAAAGTAAAAGATGTTCAAGTTCAAGAGATTAAGGCTATTGCTTTTTTACAGTTTGTATTCTTCCTTATCTGTCTACTATTTTTCTTATGGTTCTCTATAGAAGGTGATGCTATTGACCTAATAGAAGAGATCCAACTTGAGTTTGGCCTTAATTAATATTATAATGTTAATTAAGATATGCCCCTTCTTATTCGTTTAGAAAGAATCCTGATTGACAGTTTAAGTCTATGTGATTTTGGTGTCGAAGTGGGCTCCCCTAGACCGATCGAACTCGGGTACACGAGTGAAATAGCATATAAGTGTCGTGTCGTGTTCTTCAATAGGTGCAAAATATAAACAGGAGAGAAAGACTATTAATTTGGGTACTCCTTAGGCCTTTTTTCGATTTGGTTTAATGCAACTTTCAACTTCCAGGTTCTGTTATGTTTAATTTAAGTAGAATTTATGTTTTTCTTCAATTTCATATTTTACGAATTTATAGTTCTCGGATAATATACATAGGTGCACATAGCCGTGAATCGCACGGGTTCATGCTAGTTAAAATTACGTAGGAGAATTTTTAATAACAAGTTTTACATTTTTAATAACAGGTCCGATCAGGGAGATCACAATTATGTAGTACCTTGGGGCAGCGGACCCAAATGTTGGAAAGAAAATGGGGCAATGGGCACTACCGGTACCCAACTGAATGACTGGGCCGTGTTTAGCACATAAATACCCAGACCAAGGCCCACAAGCAAAAACACCCACCCCCACATCTGAAACCCAATCCACCCATTGGTAACAATAAACCTATCAGCACCTATCCAGAACATCTCCTTCTCTCTGTTCTTATACTCTTCTTTTTCTCCCGAAACTACCCCCACCCGCTCTTTCTATTCTCACTCCAAGACCTCATCGAGACAAACATGATGGACTCGTTGGATCACTTTTAAGAGCAATTTTGAAAATCGACAGAAACAAACAATGTAAACATGTGATCAGTCAATAGAAAAACAAGCATTGATTAGTGTTTTGACCACTCGGACTCTGATATCAATTGTTATGCCCCAAACTAAACCAAACGAAACACAGATGACCACAAGATATATAAATGGTTCCCCATACTCAGGGTACTCCACGGAGGTTAATTGGATACGCACTATAAATAGACGAGCTTACATGTGAAAATCTCACAACACTCTCTCATCTATTTGCGATTTACTTTTCAACCTCACCGATCTCTCTCTCTCTCTCTCTCTGGGCTACAAAACACAAAAGCCTATAAAGGAGAAGAAACTCCAACGCCAGACAAAAACGGAGCCTAAAATATTACTCCTCAAATTTCCTAGGAGTTGGAACAGTGATGTAGGTGATAGCAAACTATGAGGATGGGAGCCACACTCTGTCCCTCAGTCAATAAGCCCACTTTCTAAACCAAACACAATTAACTTATCAATCACATGGTTTCACATATCCCCCCGTGTTTAAGTGAATTCAAGGTGTCGTGCGACACTTTGGCGTGCTTGATTCATTTTATGTACATCTTCAATAATTTTAAGAACTTGAAGTTAGCAATTGAATAAATCTCTAGTGGCCCCCAATATTTTCTTACCAGGGATGAATTTTTTGACCAATTAGACAATTGTTACTCAACTAGAGTCCCTCATTTATTTACTTTAGGCCAAGAGCCGATATGAATGACTGGGCATACACGCCCA